>OY743224.1:69283180-69575301 GCA_963555765.1 Orthonevra nobilis | reverse complement strand
CACTTTTTCCCATAATTCGCAAATGGCGATTTCTATTATAATGATAATCACAAGCATCACTTATTGAGCACAAATTTGAAAATTTAGCTCTGAGAACCTTTAAATGACCTCTGAGAACCTTTAAATGACAAAAATACAGAGATATGAAGTCCGAGGCTATTTCGCTTAATTCTGCTGGACTATAGCTCATGGATTCAAAATGCACTTTTTCCCATAATTCGCAAATGGCGATTTCTATTATAATGATAATCACAAGCATCACTTATTGAGCACAAATTTGAAAATTTAGCTCTGAGAACCTTTAAATGACCTCTGAGAACCTTTAAATGACAAAAATACAGAGATATGAAGTCCGAGGCTATTTTGCTTAATTCTGCTGGGCTATAGCCCATGGTTTCAAAATGCACTTTTTCCCATAATTCGCAAATGGCGATTTCTATTATAATGATAATCACAAGCATCACTTATTGAGCACAAATTTGAAAATTTAGCTCTGAGAACCTTTAAATGACCTCTGAGAACCTTTAAATGACAAAAATACAGAGATATGAAGTCCGAGGCTATTTTGCTTAATTCTGCTAGGCTATAGCCCATGGTTTCAAAATGCACTTTTTCCCATAATTCGCAAATGGCGATTTCTATTATAATGATAATCACAAGCATCACTTATTGAGCACAAATTTGAAAATTTAGCTCCGAGAACCTTTTATTGACAAAAATAGAGACATTTGAAATCCGAGGCTATTTTGCTTAATTCTGCTGGGCTATAGCCCATGGTTTCAAAATGCACTTTTTCCCATAATTCGCAAATGGCGATTTCTATTATAATGATAATCACAAGCATCACTTATTGAGCACAAATTTGAAAATTTAGCTCTGAGAACCTTTAAATGACCTCTGAGAACCTTTAAATGACAAAAATACAGAGATATGAAGTCCGAGGCTATTTTGCTTAATTCTGCTGGGCTATAGCCCATGGTTTCAAAATGCACTTTTTCCCATAATTCGCAAATGGCGATTTCTATTATAATGATAATCACAAGCATCACTTATTGAGCACAAATTTGAAAATTTAGCTCTGAGAACCTTTAAATGACCTCTGAGAACCTTTAAATGACAAAAATACAGAGATATGAAGTCCGAGGCTATTTTGCTTAATTCTGCTAGGCTATAGCCCATGGTTTCAAAATGCACTTTTTCCCATAATTCGCAAATGGCGATTTCTATTATAATGATAATCACAAGCATCACTTATTGAGCACAAATTTGAAAATTTAGCTCCGAGAACCTTTTATTGACAAAAATAGAGACATTTGAAATCCGAGGCTATTTTGCTTAATTCTGCTGGGCTATAGCCCATGGTTTCAAAATGCACTTTTTCCCATAATTCGCAAATGGCGATTTCTATTATAATGATAATCACAAGCATCACTTATTGAGCACAAATTTGAAAATTTAGCTCTGAGAACCTTTAAATGACCTCTGAGAACCTTTAAATGACAAAAATACAGAGATATGAAATCCGAGGCTATTTTGCTTAATTCTGCTGGGCTATAGCCCATGGTTTCAAAATGCACTTTTTCCCATAATTCGCAAATGGCGATTTCTATTATAATGATAATCACAAGCATCACTTATTGAGCACAAATTTGAAAATTTAGCTCTGAGAACCTTTAAATGACCTCTGAGAACCTTTAAATGACAAAAATACAGAGATATGAAGTCCGAGGCTATTTTGCTTAATTGTGCTGGGCTATAGCCCATGGTTTCAAAATCCACTTTTTCCCATAATTCGCAAATGGCGATTTCTATTATAATGATAATCACAAGCATCACTTATTGAGCACAAATTTGAAATTTAGCTCCGAGAACCTTTTATTGACAAAAATAGAGACATTTGAAATCCGAGGCTATTTTGCTTAATTCTGCTGGGCTATAGCCCATGGTTTCAAAATGCACTTTTTCCCATAATTCGCAAATGGCGATTTCTATTATAATGATAATCACAAGCATCACTTATTGAGCACAAATTTGAAAATTTAGCTCTGAGAACCTTTAAATGACCTCTGAGAACCTTTAAATGACAAAAATACAGAGATATGAAATCCGAGGCTATTTTGCTTAATTCTGCTGGGCTATAGCCCATGGTTTCAAAATGCACTTTTTCCCATAATTCGCAAATGGCGATTTCTATTATAATGATAATCACAAGCATCACTTATTGAGCACAAATTTGAAAATTTAGCTCTGAGAACCTTTAAATGACCTCTGAGAACCTTTAAATGACAAAAATAGAGATATGAAGTCCGAGGCTATTTTGCTTAATTCTGCTGGGCTATAGCCCATGGTTTCAAAATGCACTTTTTCCCATAATTCGCAAATGGCGATTTCTATTATAATGATAATCACAAGCATCACTTATTGAGCACAAATTTGAAAATTTAGCTCCGAGAACCTTTTATTGACAAAAATAGAGACATTTGAAATCCGAGGCTATTTTGCTTAATTCTGCTGGGCTATAGCCCATGGTTTCAAAATGCACTTTTTCCCATAATTCGCAAATGGCGATTTCTATTATAATGATAATCACAAGCATCACTTATTGAGCACAAATTTGAAAATTTAGCTCTGAGAACCTTTAAATGACCTCTGAGAACCTTTAAATGACAAAAATACAGAGATATGAAGTCCGAGGCTATTTCGCTTAATTCTACTGGACTATAGCTCATGGATTCAAAATGCACTTTTTCCCATAATTCGCAAATGGCGATTTCTATTATAATGATAATCACAAGCATCACTTATTGAGCACAAATTTGAAAATTTAGCTCTGAGAACCTTTAAATGACCTCTGAGAACCTTTAAATGACAAAAATACAGAGATATGAAGTCCGAGGCTATTTTGCTTAATTCTGCTGGGCTATAGCCCATGGTTTCAAAATGCACTTTTTCCCATAATTCGCAAATGGCGATTTCTATTATAATGATAATCACAAGCATCACTTATTGAGCACAAATTTGAAAATTTAGCTCTGAGAACCTTTAAATGACCTCTGAGAACCTTTAAATGACAAAAATACAGAGATATGAAGTCCGAGGCTATTTTGCTTAATTCTGCTAGGCTATAGCCCATGGTTTCAAAATGCACTTTTTCCCATAATTCGCAAATGGCGATTTCTATTATAATGATAATCACAAGCATCACTTATTGAGCACAAATTTGAAAATTTAGCTCCGAGAACCTTTTATTGACAAAAATAGAGACATTTGAAATCCGAGGCTATTTTGCTTAATTCTGCTGGGCTATAGCCCATGGTTTCAAAATGCACTTTTTCCCATAATTCGCAAATGGCGATTTCTATTATAATGATAATCACAAGCATCACTTATTGAGCACAAATTTGAAAATTTAGCTCTGAGAACCTTTAAATGACCTCTGAGAACCTTTAAATGACAAAAATACAGAGATATGAAGTCCGAGGCTATTTTGCTTAATTCTGCTGGGCTATAGCCCATGGTTTCAAAATGCACTTTTTCCCATAATTCGCAAATGGCGATTTCTATTATAATGATAATCACAAGCATCACTTATTGAGCACAAATTTGAAAATTTAGCTCTGAGAACCTTTAAATGACCTCTGAGAACCTTTAAATGACAAAAATACAGAGATATGAAGTCCGAGGCTATTTTGCTTAATTCTGCTAGGCTATAGCCCATGGTTTCAAAATGCACTTTTTCCCATAATTCGCAAATGGCGATTTCTATTATAATGATAATCACAAGCATCACTTATTGAGCACAAATTTGAAAATTTAGCTCCGAGAACCTTTTATTGACAAAAATAGAGACATTTGAAATCCGAGGCTATTTTGCTTAATTCTGCTGGGCTATAGCCCATGGTTTCAAAATGCACTTTTTCCCATAATTCGCAAATGGCGATTTCTATTATAATGATAATCACAAGCATCACTTATTGAGCACAAATTTGAAAATTTAGCTCTGAGAACCTTTAAATGACCTCTGAGAACCTTTAAATGACAAAAATACAGAGATATGAAATCCGAGGCTATTTTGCTTAATTCTGCTGGGCTATAGCCCATGGTTTCAAAATGCACTTTTTCCCATAATTCGCAAATGGCGATTTCTATTATAATGATAATCACAAGCATCACTTATTGAGCACAAATTTGAAAATTTAGCTCTGAGAACCTTTAAATGACCTCTGAGAACCTTTAAATGACAAAAATACAGAGATATGAAGTCCGAGGCTATTTTGCTTAATTGTGCTGGGCTATAGCCCATGGTTTCAAAATCCACTTTTTCCCATAATTCGCAAATGGCGATTTCTATTATAATGATAATCACAAGCATCACTTATTGAGCACAAATTTGAAAATTTAGCTCCGAGAACCTTTTATTGACAAAAATAGAGACATTTGAAATCCGAGGCTATTTTGCTTAATTCTGCTGGGCTATAGCCCATGGTTTCAAAATGCACTTTTTCCCATAATTCGCAAATGGCGATTTCTATTATAATGATAATCACAAGCATCACTTATTGAGCACAAATTTGAAAATTTAGCTCTGAGAACCTTTAAATGACCTCTGAGAACCTTTAAATGACAAAAATACAGAGATATGAAATCCGAGGCTATTTTGCTTAATTCTGCTGGGCTATAGCCCATGGTTTCAAAATGCACTTTTTCCCATAATTCGCAAATGGCGATTTCTATTATAATGATAATCACAAGCATCACTTATTGAGCACAAATTTGAAAATTTAGCTCTGAGAACCTTTAAATGACCTCTGAGAACCTTTAAATGACAAAAATACAGAGATATGAAGTCCGAGGCTATTTTGCTTAATTCTGCTGGGCTATAGCCCATGGTTTCAAAATGCACTTTTTCCCATAATTCGCAAATGGCGATTTCTATTATAATGATAATCACAAGCATCACTTATTGAGCACAAATTTGAAAATTTAGCTCTGAGAACCTTTAAATGACCTCTGAGAACCTTTAAATGACAAAAATACAGAGATATGAAATCCGAGGCTATTTTGCTTAATTCTGCTGGGCTATAGCCCATGGTTTCAAAATGCACTTTTTCCCATAATTCGCAAATGGCGATTTCTATTATAATGATAATCACAAGCATCACTTATTGAGCACAAATTTGAAAATTTAGCTCTGAGAACCTTTAAATGACCTCTGAGAACCTTTAAATGACAAAAATACAGAGATATGAAGTCCGAGGCTATTTTGCTTAATTGTGCTGGGCTATAGCCCATGGTTTCAAAATCCACTTTTTCCCATAATTCGCAAATGGCGATTTCTATTATAATGATAATCACAAGCATCACTTATTGAGCACAAATTTGAAAATTTAGCTCTGAGAACCTTTAAATGACCTCTGAGAACCTTTAAATGACAAAAATAGAGATATGAAGTCCGAGGCTATTTTGCTTAATTCTGCTGGGCTATAGCCCATGGTTTCAAAATGCACTTTTTCCCATAATTCGCAAATGGCGATTTCTATTATAATGATAATCACAAGCATCACTTATTGAGCACAAATTTGAAAATTTAGCTCCGAGAACCTTTTATTGACAAAAATAGAGACATTTGAAATCCGAGGCTATTTTGCTTAATTCTGCTGGGCTATAGCCCATGGTTTCAAAATGCACTTTTTCCCATAATTCGCAAATGGCGATTTCTATTATAATGATAATCACAAGCATCACTTATTGAGCACAAATTTGAAAATTTAGCTCTGAGAACCTTTAAATGACCTCTGAGAACCTTTAAATGACAAAAATACAGAGATATGAAGTCCGAGGCTATTTCGCTTAATTCTGCTGGACTATAGCTCATGGATTCAAAATGCACTTTTTCCCATAATTCGCAAATGGCGATTTCTATTATAATGATAATCACAAGCATCACTTATTGAGCACAAATTTGAAAATTTAGCTCTGAGAACCTTTAAATGACCTCTGAGAACCTTTAAATGACAAAAATACAGAGATATGAAGTCCGAGGCTATTTTGCTTAATTCTGCTGGGCTATAGCCCATGGTTTCAAAATGCACTTTTTCCCATAATTCGCAAATGGCGATTTCTATTATAATGATAATCACAAGCATCACTTATTGAGCACAAATTTGAAAATTTAGCTCCGAGAACCTTTTATTGACAAAAATAGAGACATTTGAAATCCGAGGCTATTTTGCTTAATTCTGCTGGGCTATAGCCCATGGTTTCAAAATGCACTTTTTCCCATAATTCGCAAATGGCGATTTCTATTATAATGATAATCACAAGCATCACTTATTGAGCACAAATTTGAAAATTTAGCTCTGAGAACCTTTAAATGACCTCTGAGAACCTTTAAATGACAAAAATACAGAGATATGAAGTCCGAGGCTATTTCGCTTAATTCTGCTGGACTATAGCTCATGGATTCAAAATGCACTTTTTCCCATAATTCGCAAATGGCGATTTCTATTATAATGATAATCACAAGCATCACTTATTGAGCACAAATTTGAAAATTTAGCTCTGAGAACCTTTAAATGACCTCTGAGAACCTTTAAATGACAAAAATACAGAGATATGAAGTCCGAGGCTATTTTGCTTAATTCTGCTAGGCTATAGCCCATGGTTTCAAAATGCACTTTTTCCCATAATTCGCAAATGGCGATTTCTATTATAATGATAATCACAAGCATCACTTATTGAGCACAAATTTGAAAATTTAGCTCCGAGAACCTTTTATTGACAAAAATAGAGACATTTGAAATCCGAGGCTATTTTGCTTAATTCTGCTGGGCTATAGCCCATGGTTTCAAAATGCACTTTTTCCCATAATTCGCAAATGGCGATTTCTATTATAATGATAATCACAAGCATCACTTATTGAGCACAAATTTGAAAATTTAGCTCTGAGAACCTTTAAATGACCTCTGAGAACCTTTAAATGACAAAAATACAGAGATATGAAATCCGAGGCTATTTTGCTTAATTCTGCTGGGCTATAGCCCATGGTTTCAAAATGCACTTTTTCCCATAATTCGCAAATGGCGATTTCTATTATAATGATAATCACAAGCATCACTTATTGAGCACAAATTTGAAAATTTAGCTCTGAGAACCTTTAAATGACCTCTGAGAACCTTTAAATGACAAAAATACAGAGATATGAAGTCCGAGGCTATTTTGCTTAATTGTGCTGGGCTATAGCCCATGGTTTCAAAATCCACTTTTTCCCATAATTCGCAAATGGCGATTTCTATTATAATGATAATCACAAGCATCACTTATTGAGCACAAATTTGAAAATTTAGCTCCGAGAACCTTTTATTGACAAAAATAGAGACATTTGAAATCCGAGGCTATTTTGCTTAATTCTGCTGGGCTATAGCCCATGGTTTCAAAATGCACTTTTTCCCATAATTCGCAAATGGCGATTTCTATTATAATGATAATCACAAGCATCACTTATTGAGCACAAATTTGAAAATTTAGCTCTGAGAACCTTTAAATGACCTCTGAGAACCTTTAAATGACAAAAATACAGAGATATGAAATCCGAGGCTATTTTGCTTAATTCTGCTGGGCTATAGCCCATGGTTTCAAAATGCACTTTTTCCCATAATTCGCAAATGGCGATTTCTATTATAATGATAATCACAAGCATCACTTATTGAGCACAAATTTGAAAATTTAGCTCTGAGAACCTTTAAATGACCTCTGAGAACCTTTAAATGACAAAAATACAGAGATATGAAATCCGAGGCTATTTTGCTTAATTCTGCTGGGCTATAGCCCATGGTTTCAAAATGCACTTTTTCCCATAATTCGCAAATGGCGATTTCTATTATAATGATAATCACAAGCATCACTTATTGAGCACAAATTTGAAAATTTAGCTCTGAGAACCTTTAAATGACCTCTGAGAACCTTTAAATGACAAAAATACAGAGATATGAAGTCCGAGGCTATTTTGCTTAATTCTGCTGGGCTATAGCCCATGGTTTCAAAATGCACTTTTTCCCATAATTCGCAAATGGCGATTTCTATTATAATGATAATCACAAGCATCACTTATTGAGCACAAATTTGAAAATTTAGCTCTGAGAACCTTTAAATGACCTCTGAGAACCTTTAAATGACAAAAATACAGAGATATGAAATCCGAGGCTATTTTGCTTAATTCTGCTGGGCTATAGCCCATGGTTTCAAAATGCACTTTTTCCCATAATTCGCAAATGGCGATTTCTATTATAATGATAATCACAAGCATCACTTATTGAGCACAAATTTGAAAATTTAGCTCTGAGAACCTTTAAATGACCTCTGAGAACCTTTAAATGACAAAAATACAGAGATATGAAGTCCGAGGCTATTTTGCTTAATTGTGCTGGGCTATAGCCCATGGTTTCAAAATCCACTTTTTCCCATAATTCGCAAATGGCGATTTCTATTATAATGATAATCACAAGCATCACTTATTGAGCACAAATTTGAAAATTTAGCTCCGAGAACCTTTTATTGACAAAAATAGAGACATTTGAAATCCGAGGCTATTTTGCTTAATTCTGCTGGGCTATAGCCCATGGTTTCAAAATGCACTTTTTCCCATAATTCGCAAATGGCGATTTCTATTATAATGATAATCACAAGCATCACTTATTGAGCACAAATTTGAAAATTTAGCTCTGAGAACCTTTAAATGACCTCTGAGAACCTTTAAATGACAAAAATACAGAGATATGAAGTCCGAGGCTATTTTGCTTAATTGTGCTGGGCTATAGCCCATGGTTTCAAAATCCACTTTTTCCCATAATTCGCAAATGGCGATTTCTATTATAATGATAATCACAAGCATCACTTATTGAGCACAAATTTGAAAATTTAGCTCCGAGAACCTTTTATTGACAAAAATAGAGACATTTGAAATCCGAGGCTATTTTGCTTAATTCTGCTGGGCTATAGCCCATGGTTTCAAAATGCACTTTTTCCCATAATTCGCAAATGGCGATTTCTATTATAATGATAATCACAAGCATCACTTATTGAGCACAAATTTGAAAATTTAGCTCCGAGAACCTTTTATTGACAAAAATAGAGACATTTGAAATCCGAGGCTATTTTGCTTAATTCTGCTGGGCTATAGCCCATGGTTTCAAAATGCACTTTTTCCCATAATTCGCAAATGGCGATTTCTATTATATTGATAATCACAAGCATCACTTATTGAGCACAAATTTGAAAATTTAGCTCTGAGAACCTTTTATTGACAAAAATAGAGACATTTGAAATCCGAGGCTATTTTGCTTAATTCTGCTGGGCTATAGCCCATGTTTTCAAAATGCCCTTTTTCCCATAATTCGCAAATGGCGATTTCTATTATATTGATAATCACAAGCATCACTTATTGAGCACAAATTTGAAAATTTAGCTCTGAGAACCTTTAAATGACCTCTGAGAACCTTTAAATGACAAAAATAGAGACATTTGAAATCCGAGGCTATTTTGCTTAATTCTGCTGGGCTATAGCCCATGGTTTCAAAATGCACTTTTTCCCATAATTCGCAAATGGCGATTTCTATTATAATGATAATCACAAGCATCACTTATTGAGCACAAATTTGAAAATTTAGCTCCGAGAACCTTTTATTGACAAAAATAGAGACATTTGAAATCCGAGGCTATTTTGCTTAATTCTGCTGGGCTATAGCCCATGGTTTCAAAATGCACTTTTTCCCATAATTCGCAAATGGCGATTTCTATTATATTGATAATCACAAGCATCACTTATTGAGCACAAATTTGAAAATTTAGCTCTGAGAACCTTTTATTGACAAAAATAGAGACATTTGAAATCCGAGGCTATTTCGCTTAATTCTGCTGGGCTTTTTCCCATAATTCGCAAATGGCGATTTCTATTATATTGATAATCACAAGCATCACTTATTGAGCACAAATTTGAAAATTTAGCTCTGAGAACCTTTAAATGACCTCTGAGAACCTTTAAATGACAAAAATACAGAGATATGAAGTCCGAGGCTATTTCGCTTAATTCTGCTGGACTATAGCTCATGGATTCAAAATGCACTTTTTTCCTGAATTCGCAAATGACGAATTCTATTATAATGATAATCACAAGCATCACTTATTGAGCACAAATTTGAAAATTTAGCTCTGAGAACCTTTTATTGACAAAAATAGAGACATTTGAAATCCGAGGCTATTTTGCTTAATTCTGCTGGGCTATAGCCCATGGTTTCAAAATGCACTTTTTCCCATAATTCGCAAATGGCGATTTCTATTATAATGATAATCACAAGCATCACTTATTGAGCACAAATTTGAAAATTTAGCTCTGAGAACCTTTAAATGACCTCTGAGAACCTTTAAATGACAAAAATACAGAGATATGAAGTCCGAGGCTATTTTGCTTAATTCTGCTGGGCTATAGCCCATGGTTTCAAAATGCACTTTTTCCCATAATTCGCAAATGGCGATTTCTATTATAATGATAATCACAAGCATCACTTATTGAGCACAAATTTGAAAATTTAGCTCCGAGAACCTTTTATTGACAAAAATAGAGACATTTGAAATCCGAGGCTATTTTGCTTAATTCTGCTGGGCTATAGCCCATGGTTTCAAAATGCACTTTTTCCCATAATTCGCAAATGGCGATTTCTATTATATTGATAATCACAAGCATCACTTATTGAGCACAAATTTGAAAATTTACCTCTGAGAACCTTTTATTGACAAAAATAGAGACATTTGAAATCCGAGGCTATTTTGCTTAATTGTGCTGGGCTATAGCCCATGTTTTCAAAATGCCCTTTTTCCCATAATTCGCAAATGGCGATTTCTATTATATTGATAATCACAAGCATCACTTATTGAGCACAAATTTGAAAATTTAGCTCTGAGAACCTTTAAATGACCTCTGAGAACCTTTAAATGACAAAAATAGAGACATTTGAAATCCGAGGCTATTTTGCTTAATTCTGCTGGGCTATAGCCCATGGTTTCAAAATGCACTTTTTCCCATAATTCGCAAATGGCGATTTCTATTATATTGATAATCACAAGCATCACTTATTGAGCACAAATTTGAAAATTTAGCTCTGAGAACCTTTTATTGACAAAAATAGAGACATTTGAAATCCGAGGCTATTTCGCTTAATTCTGCTGGGCTTTTTCCCATAATTCGCAAATGGCGATTTCTATTATATTGATAACCACAAGCATCACTTATTGAGCACAAATTTGAAAATTTAGCTCCGAGAACCTTTTATTGACAAAAATAGAGACATTTGAAATCCGAGGCTATTTTGCTTAATTCTGCTGGGCTATAGCCCATGGTTTCAAAATGCACTTTTTCCCATAATTCGCAAATGGCGATTTCTATTATATTGATAATCACAAGCATCACTTACTGAGCACAAATTTGAAAATTTACCTCTGAGAACCTTTAAATGACAAAAATACAGAGATATGAAGTCCGAGGCTATTTCGCTTAATTCTGCTGGACTATAGCTCATGGATTCAAAATGCACTTTTTTCCTGAATTCGCAAATGACGAATTCTATGATATTGATACTTAAGAGCATCACGTACTGAGCACAAATTTGAAAATTTAGCTCTGAGAACCTTTTATTGACAAAAATAGAGACATTTGAAATCCGAGGCTATTTCGCTTAATTCTGCTGGGCTATAGCCCATGGTTTCAAAATGCACTTTTTCCCCTAATTCGCAAATGGCGATTTCTATTATATTGATAATCACAAGCATCACTTATTGAGCACAAATTTGAAAATTTAGCTCTGAGAACCTTTTATTGACAAAAATAGAGACATTTGAAATCCGAGGCTATTTTGCTTAATTCTGCTGGCCTATAGCCCATGGTTTCAAAATGCACTTTTTCCCATAATTCGCAAATGGCGATTTCTATTAAATTGATAATCACAAACATCACTTACTGAGCACAAATTTGAAAATTTACCTCTGAGAACCTTTAAATGACAAAAATACAGAGATATGAAGTCCGAGGCTATTTCGCTTAATTCTGCTGGACTATAGCTCATGGATTCAAAATGCACTTTTTTCCTGAATTCGCAAATGACGAATTCTATGATATTGATACTTAAGAGCATCACGTACTGAGCACAAATTTGAAAATTTAGCTCTGAGAACCTTTTATTGACAAAAATAGAGACATTTGAAATCCGAGGCTATTTCGCTTAATTCTGCTGGACTATAGCTCATGGATTCAAAATGCACTTTTTTCCTGAATTCGCAAATGACGAATTCTATGATATTGATACTTAAGAGCATCACTTGTTGAGCACAAATTTGAAAATTTAGCTCTTAGAACCTTTTATTGACAAAAATAGAGACCTTTGAAATCCGAGGCTATTTCGCTTAATTCTGCTGGGCTATAGCCCATGGTTTCAAAATGCACTTTTTCCCATAATTCGCAAATGGCGATTTCTATTAAATTGATAATCACAAGCATCACTTACTGAGCACAAATTTGAAAATTTACCTCTGAGAACCTTTAAATGACAAAAATACAGAGATATGAAGTCCGAGGCTATTTCGCTTAATTCTGCTGGACTATAGCTCATGGATTCAAAATGCACTTTTTTCCTGAATTCGCAAATGACGAATTCTATGATATTGATACTTAAGAGCATCACGTACTGAGCACAAATTTGAAAATTTAGCTCTGAGAACCTTTTATTGACAAAAATAGAGACATTTGAAATCCGAGGCTATTTCGCTTAATTCTGCTGGGCTATAGCCCATGGTTTCAAAATGCACTTTTTCCCCTAATTCGCAAATGGCGATTTCTATTATATTGATAATCACAAGCATCACTTACTGAGCACAAATTTGAAAATTTACCTCTGAGAACCTTTAAATGACAAAAATACAGAGATATGAAGTCCGAGGTTATTTCGCTTAATTCTGCTGGACTATAGCTCATGGTTTCAAAATGCACTTTTTCCCATAATTCGCAAATGGCGATTTCTATTATATTGATAATCACAAGCATCACTTACTGAGCACAAATTTGAAAATTTACCTCTGAGAACCTTTAAATGACAAAAATACAGAGATATGAAGTCCGAGGCTATTTCGCTTAATTCTGCTGGACTATAGCTCATGGATTCAAAATGCACTTTTTTCCTGAATTCGCAAATGACGAATTCTATGATATTGATACTTAAGAGCATCACGTACTGAGCACAAATTTGAAAATTTAGCTCTTAGAACCTTTTATTGACAAAAATAGAGACATTTGAAATCCGAGGCTATTTCGCTTAATTCTGCTGGGCTATAGCCCATGGTTTCAAAATGCACTTTTTCCCCTAATTCGCAAATGGCGATTTCTATTATATTGATAATCACAAGCATCACTTACTGAGCACAAATTTGAAAATTTACCTCTGAGAACCTTTAAATGACAAAAATACAGAGATATGAAGTCCGAGGCTATTTCGCTTAATTCTGCTGGACTATAGCTCATGGTTTCAAAATGCACTTTTTCCCATAATTCGCAAATGGCGATTTCTATTATATTGATAATCACAAGCATCACTTACTGAGCACAAATTTGAAAATTTACCTCTGAGAACCTTTTATTGACAAAAATAGAGACATTTGAAATCCGAGGCTATTTCGCTTAATTCTGCTGGACTATAGCTCATGGATTCAAAATGCACTTTTTTCCTGAATTCGCAAATGACGAATTCTATGATATTGATACTTAAGAGCATCACGTACTGAGCACAAATTTGAAAATTTAGCTCTTAGAACCTTTTATTGACAAAAATAGAGACATTTGAAATCCGAGGCTATTTCGCTTAATTCTGCTGGGCTATAGCCCATGGTTTCAAAATGCACTTTTTCCCCTAATTCGCAAATGGCGATTTCTATTATATTGATAATCACAAACATCACTTATTGAGCACAAATTTGAAAATTTAGCTCTGAGAACCTTTTATTGACAAAAATAGAGACATTTGAAATCCGAGGCTATTTTGCTTAATTCTGCTGGGCTATAGCCCATGGTTTCAAAATGCACTTTTTCCCATAATTCGCAAATGGCGATTTCTATTAAATTGATAATCACAAACATCACTTACTGAGCACAAATTTGAAAATTTACCTCTGAGAACCTTTAAATGACAAAAATACAGAGATATGAAGTCCGAGGCTATTTCGCTTAATTCTGCTGGACTATAGCTCATGGATTCAAAATGCACTTTTTTCCTGAATTCGCAAATGACGAATTCTATGATATTGATACTTAAGAGCATCACGTACTGAGCACAAATTTGAAAATTTAGCTCTGAGAACCTTTTATTGACAAAAATAGAGACATTTGAAATCCGAGGCTATTTCGCATAATTCTGCTGGACTATAGCTCATGGATTCAAAATGCACTTTTTCCCCTAATTCGCAAATGGCGATTTCTATTATATTGATAATCACAAGCATCACTTACTGAGCACAAATTTGAAAATTTACCTCTGAGAACCTTTAAATGACAAAAATACAGAGATATGAAGTCCGAGGCTATTTCGCTTAATTCTGCTGGACTATAGCTCATGGATTCAAAATGCACTTTTTTCCTGAATTCGCAAATGACGAATTCTATGATATTGATACTTAAGAGCATCACGTACTGAGCACAAATTTGAAAATTTAGCTCTTAGAACCTTTTATTGACAAAAATAGAGACATTTGAAATCCGAGGCTATTTCGCTTAATTCTGCTGGGCTATAGCCCATGGTTTCAAAATGCACTTTTTCCCCTAATTCGCAAATGGCGATTTCTATTATATTGATAATCACAAGCATCACTTACTGAGCACAAATTTGAAAATTTAGCTCTGAGAACCTTTTATTGACAAAAATAGAGACATTTGAAATCCGAGGCTATTTCGCTTAATTCTGCTGGACTATAGCTCATGGTTTCAAAATGCACTTTTTCCCATAATTCGCAAATGGCGATTTCTATTATATTGATAATCACAAGCATCACTTACTGAGCACAAATTTGAAAATTTACCTCTGAGAACCTTTAAATGACAAAAATACAGAGATATGAAGTCCGAGGCTATTTCGCTTAATTCTGCTGGACTATAGCTCATGGATTCAAAATGCACTTTTTTCCTGAATTCGCAAATGACGAATTCTATGATATTGATACTTAAGAGCATCACGTACTGAGCACAAATTTGAAAATTTAGCTCTTAGAACCTTTTATTGACAAAAATAGAGACATTTGAAATCCGAGGCTATTTCGCTTAATTCTGCTGGGCTATAGCCCATGGTTTCAAAATGCACTTTTTCCCCTAATTCGCAAATGGCGATTTCTATTATATTGATAATCACAAGCATCACTTACTGAGCACAAATTTGAAAATTTACCTCTGAGAACCTTTAAATGACAAAAATACAGAGATATGAAGTCCGAGGTTATTTCGCTTAATTCTGCTGGACTATAGCTCATGGATTCAAAATGCACTTTTTTCCTGAATTCGCAAATGACGAATTCTATGATATTGATACTTAAGAGCATCACGTACTGAGCACAAATTTGAAAATTGAGCTCTGAGAACCTTTTATTGACAAAAATAGAGACATTTGAAATCCGAGGCTATTTCGCTTAATTCTGCTGGGCTATAGCCCATGGTTTCAAAATGCACTTTTTCCCCTAATTCGCAAATGGCGATTTCTATTATATTGATAATCACAAGCATCACTTACTGAGCACAAATTTGAAAATTTACCTCTGAGAACCTTTAAATGACAAAAATACAGAGATATGAAGTCCGAGGTTATTTCGCTTAATTCTGCTGGACTATAGCTCATGGATTCAAAATGCACTTTTTTCCTGAATTCGCAAATGACGAATTCTATGATATTGATACTTAAGAGCATCACTTACTGAGCACAAATTTGAAAATTTAGCTCTTAGAACCTTTTATTGACAAAAATAGAGACATTTGAAATCCGAGGCTATTTCGCTTAATTCTGCTGGGCTTTTTCCCATAATTCGCAAATGGCGATTTCTATTATATTGATAATCACAAGCATCACTTTTTGAGCACAAATTTGAAAATTTAGCTCTGAGAACCTTTTATTGACAAAAATAGAGACATTTGAAATCCGAGGCTGTTTCGCTTAATTCTGCTGGGCTATAGCCCATGGTTTCAAAATGCACTTTTTCCCCTAATTCGCAAATGGCGATTTCTATTATATTGATAATCACAAGCATCACTTACTGAGCACAAATTTGAAAATTTACCTCTGAGAACCTTTAAAACACAAAAATACAGAGATATGAAGTCCGAGGCTATTTCGCTTAATTCTGCTGGACTATAGCTCATGGATTCAAAATGCACTTTTTTCCTGAATTCGCAAATGACGAATTCTATGATATTGATACTTAAGAGCATCACGTACTGAGCACAAATTTGAAAATTGAGCTCTGAGAACCTTTTATTGACAAAAATAGAGACATTTGAAATCCGAGGCTATTTCGCTTAATTCTGCTGGGCTATAGCCCATGGTTTCAAAATGCACTTTTTCCCCTAATTCGCAAATGGCGATTTCTATTATATTGATAATCACAAGCATCACTTACTGAGCACAAATTTGAAAATTTACCTCTGAGAACCTTTAAATGACAAAAATACAGAGATATGAAGTCCGAGGCTATTTCGCTTAATTCTGCTGGACTATAGCTCATGGATTCAAAATGCACTTTTTTCCTGAATTCGCAAATGACGAATTCTATGATATTGATACTTAAGAGCATCACTTACTGAGCACAAATTTGAAAATTTAGCTCTGAGAACCTTTTATTGACAAAAATAGAGACATTTGAAATCCGAGGCTATTTCGCTTAATTCTGCTGGGCTATAGCCCATGGTTTCAAAATGCACTTTTTCCCATAATTCGCAAATGGCGATTTCTATGATATTGAAGATCACGAGCATCACTTACTGAGCACAAATTTGAAAATTTACCTCTGAGAACCTTTAAATGGCAAAAATACAGAGATATGAAGTCCGAGGCTATTTCGCTTAATTCTGCTGGACTATAGCTCATGGATTCAAAATGCACTTTTTTCCTGAATTCGCAAATGACGAATTCTATGATATTGATACTTAAGAGCATCACTTACTGAGCACAAATTTGAAAATTTAGCTCTGAGAACCTTTTATTGACAAAAATACAGAGATATGAAGTCCGAGGCTATTTCGCTTAATTCTGCTGGACTATAGCTCATGGATTCAAAATGCACTTTTTTCCTGAATTCGCAAATGACGAATTCTATGATATTGATACTTAAGAGCATCACGTACTGAGCACAAATTTGAAAATTTAGCTCTGAGAACCTTTTATTGACAAAAATAGAGACATTTGAAATCCGAGGCTATTTCGCTTAATTCTGCTGGACTATAGCTCATGGATTCAAAATGAACTTTTTTCCTGAATTCGCAAATGATGAATTCTATGATATTGATACTTAAGAGCATCACTTACTGAGCACAAATTTGAAAATTTAGCTCTGAGAACCTTTTATTGACAAAAATAGAGACATTTGAAATCCGAGGCTATTTCGCTTAATTCTGCTGGGCTATAGCCCATGGTTTCAAAATGCACTTTTTCCCATAATTCGCAAATGGCGATTTCTATTATATTGATAATCACAAGCATCACTTACTGAGCACAAATTTGAAAATTTACCTCTGAGAACCTTTAAATGGCAAAAATACAGAGATATGAAGTCCGAGGCTATTTCGCTTAATTCTGCTGGACTATAGCTCATGGATTCAAAATGCACTTTTTTCCTGAATTCGCAAATGACGAATTCTATGATATTGATACTTAAGAGCATCACGTACTGAGCACAAATTTGAAAATTTAGCTCTGAGAACCTTTTATTGACAAAAATAGAGACATTTGAAATCCGAGGCTATTTCGCTTAATTCTGCTGGACTATAGCTCATGGATTCAAAATGCACTTTTTTCCTGAATTCGCAAATGATGAGTTCTATGATATTGATACTTAAGAGCATCACTTACTGAGCACAAATTTGAAAATTTAGCTCTGAGAACCTTTAAATGACAAAAATACAGAGATATGAAGTCCGAGGCTATTTCGCTTAATTCTGCTGGACTATAGCCCATGGTTTCAAAATGCACTTTTTCCCATAATTCGCAAATGGCGATTTCTATTATATTGATAATTACAAGCATCACTTACTGAGTACAAATTTGAAAATTTACCTCTGAGAACCTTTAAATGAAAAAAATACAGAGATATGAAGTCCGAGGCTATTTCGCTTAATTCTGCTGGACTATAGCTCATGGATTCAAAATGCACTTTTTTCCTGAATTCGCAAATGACGAATTCTATGATATTGATACTTAAGAGCATTACTTACTGAGCACAAATTTGAAAATTTAGCTCTGAGAACCTTTTATTGACAAAAATAGAGACATTTGAAATCCGAGGCTATTTCGCTTAATTCTGCTGGGCTATAGCCCATGGTTTCAAAATGCACTTTTTCCCATAATTCGCAAATGGCGATTTCTATTATATTGATAATCACAAGCATCACTTACTGAGCACAAATTTGAAAATTTAGCTCTGAGAACCTTTAAATGACAAAAATACAGAGATATGAAGTCCGAGGCTATTTCGCTTAATTCTGCTGGACTATAGCCCATGGTTTCAAAATGCACTTTTTCCCATAATTCGCAAATGGCGATTTCTATTATATTGATAATCACAAGCATCACTTATTGATCACAAATTTGAAAATTTAGCTCTGAGAACCTCTTATTGACAAAAATAGAGACATTTGAAATCCGAGGCTATTTCGCTTAATTCTGCTGGGCTATAGCCCATGGTTTCAAAATGCACTTTTTCCCATAATTCGCAAATGGCAATTTCTATTATATTGATAATCACAAGCATCACTTATTGAGCACAAATTTGAAAATTTAGCTCTGAGAACCTTTTATTGACAAAAATAGAGACATTTGAAATCCGAGGCTATTTCGCTTAATTCTGCTGGACTATAGCTCATGGATTCAAAATGCACTTTTTTCCTGAATTCGCAAATGACGAATTCTATGATATTGATACTTAAGAGCATCACTTACTGAGCTCAAATTTGAAAATTTAGCTCTGAGAACCTTTTATTGACAAAAATACAGAGATATGAAATCCGAGGCTATTTCTGCTGGGCTATAGCCCATGGTTTCAAAATGCACTTTTTCCCATAATTCGCAAATGGCGATTTCTATTATATTGATAATCACAAGCATCACTTACTGACCACAAATTTGAAAATTTACCTCTGAGAACCTTTAAATGACAAAAATACAGAGATATGAAATCCGAGGCTATTTCGCTTCATTCTGCTGGGCTATAGCCCATGGTTTCAAAATGCACTTTTTCCCATAATTCGCAAATGGCGATTTCTATTATATTGATTATCACAAGCATCACTTACTGAGTACAAATTTGAAAATTTACCTCTGAGAACCTTTAAATGACAAAGATACAGAGATATGAAGTCCGAGGCTATTTCGCTTAATTCTGCTTGACTATAGCTCATGGATTCAAAATGCACTTTTTTCCTGAATTCGCAAATGACGAATTCTATGATATTGATACTTAAGAGCATCACTTACTGAGCACAAATTTGAAAATTTAGCTCTGAGAACCTTTTATTGACAAAAATACAGAGATATGAAGTCCGAGGCTATTTCGCTTAATTCTGCTGGACTATAGCTCATGGATTCAAAATGCACTTTTTTCCTGAATTCGCAAATGACGAATTCTATTATATTGATAATCACAAGCATCACTTATTGAGCAAAAATTTGAAAATTTACCCCTAAGAACCTTTTATTGACAAAAATAGAGACATTTGAAATCCGAGGCTATTTCGCTTAATTATGCTGGGCTATAGCCCATGGTTTCAAAATGCACTTTTTCCCATAATTCGCAAATGGCGATTTCTATGATATTGAAGATCACGAGCATCACTTACTGAGCACAAATTTGAAAATTTACCTCTGAGAACCTTTAAATGACAAAAATACAGAGATATGAAGTCCGAGGCTATTTCGCTTAATTCTGCTGGACTATAGCTCATGGATTCAAAATGCACTTTTTTCCTGAATTCGCAAATGACGAATTCTATGATATTGATAATCACAAGCATCACTTATTGAGCAAAAATTTGAAAATTTACCTCTGAGAACCTTTTATTGACAAAAATAGAGACATTTGAAATCCGAGGCTATTTCGCTTAATTATGCTGGGCTATAGCCCATGGTTTCAAAATGCACTTTTTCCCATAATTCGCAAATGGCGATTTCTATTATATTGATAATCACAAGCATCACTTATTGAGCACAAATTTGAAAATTTAGCTCTGAGAACCTTTTATTGACAAAAATAGAGACATTTGAAATCCGAGGCTATTTCGCTTAATTCTGCTGGGCTATAGCCCATGGTTTCAAAATGCACTTTTTCCCATAATTCGCAAATGGCGATTTCTATTATATTGATAATCACAAGCATCACTTATTGAGCACAAATTTGAAAATTTAGCTCTGAGAACCTTTTATTGACAAAAATAGAGACATTTGAAATCCGAGGCTATTTCGCTTAATTCTGCTGGGCTATAGCCCATGGTTTCAAAATGCACTTTTTCCCATAATTCGCAAATGGCGATTTCTATTATATTGAGAATCACAAGCATCACTTATTGAGCACAAATTTGAAAATTTAGCTCTGAGAACCTTTTATTGACAAAAATAGAGACATTTGAAATCCGAGGCTATTTCGCTTAATTCTGCTGGGCTATAGCCCATGGTTTCAAAATGCACTTTTTCCCATAATTCGCAAATGGCGATTTCTATTATATTGATAATCACAAGCATCACTTATTGAGCACAAATTTGAAAATTTAGCTCTGAGAACCTTTTATTGACAAAAATAGAGACATTTGAAATCCGAGGCTATTTCGCTTAATTCTGCTGGGCTATAGCCCATGGTTTCAAAATGCACTTTTTCCCATAATTCGCAAATGGCGATTTCTATTATATTGATAATCACAAGCATCACTTATTGAGCACAAATTTGAAAATTTAGCTCTGAGAACCTTTTATTGACAAAAATAGAGACATTTGAAATCCGAGGCTATTTCGCTTAATTCTGCTGGGCTATAGCCCATGGTTTCAAAATGCACTTTTTCCCATAATTCGCAAATGGCGATTTCTATTATATTGATAATCACAAGCATCACTTATTGAGCACAAATTTGAAAATTTAGCTCTGAGAACCTTTTATTGACAAAAATAGAGACATTTGAAATCCGAGGCTATTTCGCTTAATTCTGCTGGGCTATAGCCCATGGTTTCAAAATGCACTTTTTCCCATAATTCGCAAATGGCGATTTCTATTATATTGAGAATCACAAGCATCACTTATTGAGCACAAATTTGAAAATTTAGCTCTGAGAACCTTTTATTGACAAAAATAGAGACATTTGAAATCCGAGGCTATTTCGCTTAATTCTGCTGGGCTATAGCCCATGGTTTCAAAATGCACTTTTTCCCATAATTCGCAAATGGCGATTTCTATTATATTGATAATCACAAGCATCACTTATTGAGCACAAATTTGAAAATTTAGCTCTGAGAACCTTTTATTGACAAAAATAGAGACATTTGAAATCCGAGGCTATTTCGCTTAATTCTGCTGGGCTATAGCCCATGGTTTCAAAATGCACTTTTTCCCATAATTCGCAAATGGCGATTTCTATTATATTGAGAATCACAAGCATCACTTATTGAGCACAAATTTGAAAATTTAGCTCTGAGAACCTTTTATTGACAAAAATAGAGACATTTGAAATCCGAGGCTATTTCGCTTAATTCTGCTGGGCTATAGCCCATGGTTTCAAAATGCACTTTTTCCCATAATTCGCAAATGGCGATTTCTATTATATTGATAATCACAAGCATCACTTATTGAGCACAAATTTGAAAATTTAGCTCTGAGAACCTTTTATTGACAAAAATAGAGACATTTGAAATCCGAGGCTATTTCGCTTAATTCTGCTGGGCTATAGCCCATGGTTTCAAAATGCACTTTTTCCCATAATTCGCAAATGGCGATTTCTATTATATTGAGAATCACAAGCATCACTTATTGAGCACAAATTTGAAAATTTAGCTCTGAGAACCTTTTATTGACAAAAATAGAGACATTTGAAATCCGAGGCTATTTCGCTTAATTCTGCTGGGCTATAGCCCATGGTTTCAAAATGCACTTCTTCCCATAATTCGCAAATGGCGATTTCTATTATATTGATAATCACAAGCATCACTTATTGAGCACAAATTTGAAAATTTAGCTCTGAGAACCTTTTATTGACAAAAATAGAGACATTTGAAATCCGAGGCTATTTCGCTTAATTCTGCTGGGCTATAGCCCATGGTTTCAAAATGCACTTTTTCCCATAATTCGCAAATGGCGATTTCTATGATATTGAAGATCACGAGCATCACTTACTGAGCACAAATTTGAAAATTTACCTCTGAGAACCTTTAAATGACAAAAATACAGCGATATGAAGTCCGAGGCTATTTCGCTTAATTCTGCTGGACTATAGCTCATGGATTCAAAATGCACTTTTTTCCTGAATTCGCAAATGACGAATTCTATGATATTGATACTTAAGAGCATCATTTACTTAGCACAAATTTGAAAATTTAGCTCTGAGAACCTTTTATTGACAAAAATAGAGACATTTGAAATCCGAGGCTATTTCGCTTAATTCTGATGGGCTATAGCCCATGGTTTCAAAATGCACTTTTTCCCATATTTCGCAAATGGCGATTTCTATTATATTGATAATCACAAGCATCACTTATTGAGCACAAATTTGAAAATTTAACTCTGAGACCCTTTTATTGACAAAAATAGAGACATTTGAAATCCGAGGCTATTTCGCTTAATTCTGCTGGGCTATAGCCCATGGTTTCAAAATGCACTTTTTCCCATAATTCGCAAATGACGAATTCTATGATATTGATACTTAAGAGCATCACTTACTTAGCACAAATTTGAAAATTTAGCTCTGAGAACCTTTTATTGACAAAAATAGAGACATTTGAAATCCGAGGCTATTTCGCTTAATTCTGCTGGGCTATAGCCCATGGTTTCAAAATGCACTTTTTCCCATAATTCGCAAATGGCGATTTCTATTATATTGATAATCACAAGCATCACTTATTGAGCACAAATTTGAAAATTTAGCTCTGAGAACCTTTTATTGACAAAAATAGAGACATTTGAAATCCGAGGCTATTTCGCTTAATTCTGCTGGGCTATAGCCCATGGTTTCAAAATGCACTTTTTCCCATAATTCGCAAATGACGAATTCTATGATATTGATACTTAAGAGCATCACTTACTGAGCACAAATTTGAAAATTTAGCTCTGAGAACCTTTTATTGACAAAAATAGAGACATTTGAAATCCGAGGCTATTTCGCTTAATTCTGATGGGCTATAGCCCATGGTTTCAAAATGCACTTTTTCCCATAATTCGCAAATGGCGATTTCTATTATATTGATAATCACAAGCATCACTTATTGAGCACAAATTTGAAAATTTAGCTCTGAGAACCTTTTATTGACAAAAATAGAGACATTTGAAATCCGAGGCTATTTCGCTTAATTCTGCTGGACTATAGCCCATGGTTTCAAAATTCACTTTTTTCCATTACTCGCAAATGACGATTTCTATGATATTGATACTTAAGAGCATCACTTACTGAGCACAAATTTGAAAATTTAGCTCTGAGAACCTTTTATTGACAAAAATAGAGACATTTGAAATCCGAGGCTATTTCGCTTAATTCTGCTGGACTATAGCCCATGGTTTCAAAATGCACTTTTTCCCATAATTCGCAAATGGCGATTTCTATTATATTGATAATCACAAGAATCACTTATTGAGCACAAATTTGAAAATTTAGCTCTGAGAACCTTTTATTGACAAAAATAGAGACATTTGAAATCCGAGGCTATTTCGCTTAATTCTGCTGGGCTATAGCCCATGGTTTCAAAATGCACTTTTTCCCATAATTCGCAAATGGCGATTTCTATTATATTGATAATCACAAGCATCACTTATTGGGCACAAATTTGAAAATTTAGCTCTGAGAACCTTTTATTGACAAAAATAGAGACATTTGAAATCCGAGGCTATTTCGCTTAATTCTGCTGGGCTATAGCCCATGGTTTCAAAATGCACTTTTTCCCATAATTCGCAAATGGCGATTTCTATTATATTGATAATCACAAGCATCACTTATTGAGCACAAATTTGAAAATTTAGCTCTGAGAACCTTTTATTGACAAAAATAGAGACATTTGAAATCCGAGGCTATTTCGCTTAATTCTGCTGGGCTATTGCCCATGGTTTCAAAATGCACTTTTTCCCATAATTCGCAAATGGCGATTTCTATTATATTGATAATCACAAGCATCACTTATTGAGCACAAATTTGAAAATTTAGCTCTGAGAACCTTTTATTGACAAAAATAGAGACATTTGAAATCCGAGGCTATTTCGCTTAATTCTGCTGGGCTATTGCCCATGGTTTCAAAATGCACTTTTTCCCATAATTCGCAAATGACGAGTTCTATGATATTGATACTTAAGAGCATCACTTACTGAGCACAAATTTGAAAATTTAGCTCTGAGAACCTTTTATTGACAAAAATAGAGACATTTGAAATCCGAGGCTATTTCGCTTAATTCTGCTGGGCTATAGCCCATGGTTTCAAAATGCACTTTTTCCCATAATTCGCAAATGGCGATTTCTATTATATTGATTATCACAAGCATCACTTATTGAGCACAAATTTGAAAATTTAGCTCTGAGAACCTTTTATTGACAAAAATAGAGACATTTGAAATCCGAGGCTATTTCGCTTAATTCTGCTGGGCTATAGCCCATGGTTTCAAAATGCACTTTTTCCCATAATTCGCAAATGGCGATTTCTATTATATTGATAACCACAAGCATCACTTATTGAGCACAAATTTGAAAATTTAGCTCTGAGAACCTTTTATTGACAAAAATAGAGACATTTGAAATCCGAGGCTATTTCGCTTAATTCTGCTGGGCTATAGCCCATGGTTTCAAAATGCACTTTTTCCCATAATTCGCAAATGGCGATTTCTATTATATTGATAATCACAAGCATCACTTATTGAGCACAAATTTGAAAATTTAGCTCTGAGAACCTTTTATTGACAAAAATAGAGACATTTGAAATCCGAGGCTATTTCGCTTAATTCTGCTGGGCTATAGCCCATGGTTTCAAAATGCACTTTTTCCCATAATTCGCAAATGGCGATTTCTATTATATTGATAATCACAAGCATCACTTATTGAGCACAAATTTGAAAATTTAGCTCTGAGAACCTTTTATTGACAAAAATAGAGACATTTGAAATCCGAGGCTATTTCGCTTAATTCTGCTGGGCTATAGCCCATGGTTTCAAAATGCACTTTTTCCCATAATTCGCAAATGGCGATTTCTATTATATTGATAATCACAAGCATCACTTATTGAGCACAAATTTGAAAATTTAGCTCTGAGAACCTTTTATTGACAAAAATAGAGACATTTGAAATCCGAGGCTATTTCGCTTAATTCTGCTGGGCTATAGCCCATGGTTTCAAAATGCACTTTTTCCCATAATTCGCAAATGGCGATTTCTATTATATTGATAATCACAAGCATCACTTATTGAGCACAAATTTGAAAATTTAGCTCTGAGAACCTTTTATTGACAAAAATAGAGACATTTGAAATCCGAGGCTATTTCGCTTAATTCTGCTGGGCTATAGCCCATGGTTTCAAAATGCACTTTTTCCCATAATTCGCAAATGGCGATTTCTATTATATTGATAATCACAAGCATCACTTATTGAGCACAAATTTGAAAATTTAGCTCTGAGAACCTTTTATTGACAAAAATAGAGACATTTGAAATCCGAGGCTATTTCGCTTAATTCTGCTGGGCTATAGCCCATGGTTTCAAAATGCACTTTTTCCCATAATTCGCAAATGGCGATTTCTATGATATTGATACTTAAGAAGCATCACTTACTGAGCACAAATTTGAAAATTTAGCTCTGAGAAACTTTTATTGACAAAAATAGAGACATTTGAAATCCGAGGCTATTTCGCTTAATTCTGCTGGACTATAGCCCATGTTTTCAAAATTCACTTTTTTCCATAACTCGCAAATGATGATTTCTATAATATTGATACTTAAGAGCATCACTTACTGAGCACAAATTTGAAAATTTAGCTCTGAGAACCTTTTATTGACAAAAATAGAGACATTTGAAATCCGAGGCTATTTCGCTTAATTCTGCTGGACTATAGCCCATGTTTTCAAAATTCACTTTTTTCCATAACTCGCAAATGACGATTTCTATAATATTGATACTTAAGAGCATCACTTACTGAGCACAAATTTGAAAATTTAGCTCTGAGAACCTTTTATTGACAAAAATAGAGACATTTGAAATCCGAGGCTATTTCGCTTAATTCTGCTGGGCTATAGCCCATGGTTTCAAAATGCACTTTTTCCCATAATTCGCAAATGGCGATTTCTATTATATTGATAATCACAAGCATCACTTATTGAGCACAGATTTGAAAATTTAGCTCTGAGAACCTTTTGTTGACAAAAATAGAGACATTTGAAATCCGAGGCTATTTCGCTTAATTCTGCTGGGCTATAGCCCATGGTTTCAAAATGCACTTTTTCCCATAATTCGCAAATGGCGATTTCTATTATATTGATAATCACAAGCATCACTTACTGAGCACAAATTTGAAAATTTACCTCTGAGAACCTTTAAATGACAAAAATGCAGAGATATGAAGTCCGAGGCTATTTCGCTTAATTCTGCTGGACTATAGCTCATGGATTCAAAATGCACTTTTTTCCTGAATTCGCAAATGACGAATTCTATGATATTGATACTTAAGAGCATCACTTACTGAGCACAAATTTGAAAATTTAGCTCTGAGAACCTTTTATTGACAAAAATAGAGACATTTGAAATCCGAGGCTATTTCGCTTAATTCTGCTGGACTATAGCCCATGGTTTCAAAATTCACTTTTTTCCATAACTCGCAAATGACGATTTCTATGATATTGATACTAAAGAGCATCACTTACTGAGCACAAATTTGAAAATTTAGCTCTGAGAACCTTTTATTGACAAAAATAGAGACATTTGAAATCCGAGGCTATTTCGCTTAATTCTGCTGGGCTATAGCCCATGGTTTCAAAATGCACTTTTTCCCATAATTCGCAAATAGCGATTTCTATTATATTGATAATCACAAGCATCACTTATTGAGCACAAATTTGAAAATTTAGCTCTGAGAACCTTTTATTGACAAAAATAGAGACATTTGAAATCCGAGGCTATTTCGCTTAATTCTGCTGGGCTATAGCCCATGGTTTCAAAATGCACTTTTTCCCATAATTCGCAAATGGCGATTTCTATTATATTGATAATCACAAGCATCACTTATTGAGCACAAATTTGAAAATTTAGCTCTGAGAACCTTTTATTGACAAAAATAGAGACATTTGAAATCCGAGGCTATTTCGCTTAATTCTACTGGGCTATAGCCCATGGTTTCAAAATGCACTTTTTCCCATAATTCGCAAATGGCGATTTCTATTATATTGATAATCACAAGCATCACTTATTGAGCACAAATTTGAAAATTTAGCTCTGAGAACCTTTTATTGACAAAAATAGAGACATTTGAAATCCGAGGCTATTTCGCTTAATTCTGCTGGGCTATAGCCCATGGTTTCAAAATGCACTTTTTCCCATAATTCGCAAATAGCGATTTCTATTATATTGATAATCACAAGCATCACTTATTGAGCACAAATTTGAAAATTTAGCTCTGAGAACCTTTTATTGACAAAAATAGAGACATTTGAAATCCGAGGCTATTTCGTTTAATTCTGCTGGGCTATAGCCCATGGTTTCAAAATGCACTTTTTCCCATAATTCGCAAATGGCGATTTCTATTATATTGATAATCACAAGCATCACTTATTGAGCACAAATTTGAAAATTTAGCTCTGAGAACCTTTTATTGACAAAAATAGAGACATTTGAAATCCGAGGCTATTTCGCTTAATTCTGCTGGACTATAGCCCATGGTTTCAAAATTCACTTTTTTCCATAACTCGCAAATGACGATTTCTATGATATTGATACTTAAGAGCATCACTTACTGAGCACAAATTTGAAAATTTAGCTCTGAGAACCTTTTATTGACAAAAATAGAGACTTTTGAAATCCGCGGCTATTTCGCTTAATTCTGCTGGGCTATAGCCCATGGTTTCAAAATGCACTTTTTCCCATAATTCGCAAATGGCGATTTCTATTATATTGGTAATCACGAGCATCACTTACTGAGCACAAATTTGAAAATTTAGCTCTGAGAACCTTTTATTGAAAAAAATACAGAGATATGAAATCCGAGGCTATTTCGCTTAATTCTGCTGGACTATAGCCCATGGTTTCAAAATGCACTTTTTCCTATAATTCGCAAATGGCGATTTCTATTATATTGATAATCACAAGCATCACTTATTGAGCACAAATTTGAAAATTTAGCTCTGAGAACCTTTTATTGACAAAAATAGAGACATTTGAAATCCGAGGCTATTTCGTTTAATTCTGCTGGGCTATAGCCCATGGTTTCAAAATGCACTTTTTCCCATAATTCGCAAATGGCGATTTCTATTATATTGATAATCACAAGCATCACTTATTGAGCACAAATTTGAAAATTTAGCTCTGAGAACCTTTTATTGACAAAAATAGAGACATTTGAAATCCGAGGCTATTTCGCTTAATTCTGCTGGACTATAGCCCATGGTTTCAAAATTCACTTTTTTCCATAACTCGCAAATGACGATTTCTATGATATTGATACTTAAGAGCATCACTTACTGAGCACAAATTTGAAAATTTAGCTCTGAGAACCTTTTATTTAAAAAAATGAAAGAAGATATGAAATCCGAGGCTATTTCGCTTAATTCTGCTGGGCTATAGCCCATGGTTTCAAAATGCACTTTTTCCCATAATTCGCAAATGGCGATTTCTATTATATTGATAATCACAAGCATCACTTATTGAGCACAAATTTGAAAATTTAGCTCTGAGAACCTTTTATTGACAAAAATAGAGACATTTGAAATCCGAGGCTATTTCGCTTAATTCTGCTGGGCTATAGCCCATGGTTTCAAAATGCACTTTTTCCCATAATTCGCAAATGGCGATTTCTATTATATTGATAATCACAAGCATCACTTATTGAGCACAAATTTGAAAATTTAGCTCTGAGAACCTTTTATTGACAAAAATAGAGACATTTGAAATCCGAGGCTATTTCGTTTAATTCTGCTGGGCTATAGCCCATGGTTTCAAAATGCACTTTTTCCCATAATTCGCAAATGGCGATTTCTATTATATTGATAATCACAAGCATCACTTATTGAGCACAAATTTGAAAATGTAGCTCTGAGAACCTTTTATTGACAAAAATAGAGACATTTGAAATCCGAGGCTATTTCGCTTAATTCTGCTGGACTATAGCCCATGGTTTCAAAATTCACTTTTTTCCATAACTCGCAAATGACGATTTCTATGATATTGATACTTAAGAGCATCACTTACTGAGCACAAATTTGAAAATTTAGCTCTGAGAACCTTTTATTTAAAAAAATGAAAGAAGATATGAAATCCGAGGCTATTTCGCTTAATTCTGCTGGGCTATAGCCCATGGTTTCAAAATGCACTTTTTCCCATAATTCGCAAATGGCGATTTCTATTATATTGATAATCACAAGCACAAATTTGAAAATTTAGCTCTGAGAACCTTTTATTGACAAAAATAGAGACATTTGAAATCCGAGGCTATTTCGCTTAATTCTGCTGGGCTATAGCCCATGGTTTCAAAATGCACTTTTTCCCATAATTCGCAAATGGCGATTTCTATTATATTGATAATCACAAGCATCACTTATTGAGCACAAATTTGAAAATTTAGCTCTGAGAACCTTTTATTGACAAAAATAGAGACATTTGAAATCCGAGGCTATTTCGCTTAATTCTGCTGGACTATAGCCCATGGTTTCAAAATTCACTTTTTTCAATAACTCGGAAATGACGATTTCTATGATATTGATACGTAAGAGCATCACTTACTGAGCACAAATTTGAAAATTTAGCTCTGAGAACCTTTTATTGACAAAAATAGAGACATTTGAAATCCGAGGCTATTTCGCTTAATTCTGCTGGACTATAGCCCATGGTTTCAAAATTCACTTTTTTCCATAACTCGCAAACGACGATTTCTATGATATTGATACTTAAGAGCATCACTTACTGAGCACAAATTTGAAAATTTAGCTCTGAGAACCTTTTATTGACAAAAATAGAGACATTTGAAATCCGAGGCTATTTCGCTTAATTCTGCTGGACTATAGCCCATGGTTTCAAAATTCACTTTTTTCCATAACTCGCAAATAACGATTTCTATGATATTGAAAATCACGAGCATCACTTACTGAGCATAAATTTGAAAATTGAGCTCTGAGAACCTTTTATTGACAAAAATAGAGACATTTGAAATCCGAGGCTATTTCGCTTATATCTGCTGGACTATAGCCCATGGTTTCAAAATTCACTTTTTCCATAACTCGCAAATGACGATTTCTATGATATTGATACTTAAGAGCATCACTTACTGAGCACAAATTTGAAAATTTAGCTCTGAGAACCTTTTATTGACAAAAATAGAGACATTTGAAATCCGAGGCTATTTCGCTTAATTCTGCTGGGCTATAGCCCATGGTTTCAAAATGCACATTTTCCCATAATTCGCAAATGGCGATTTTTATTATATTGATAGTCACAAGCATTACTTATTGAGCACAAATTTGAAAATTTAGCTCTGAGAACCTTTTATTGACAAAAATAGAGACATTTGAAATCCGAGGCTATTTCGTTTAATTCTGCTGGGCTATAGCCCATGGTTTCAAAATGCACTTTTTCCCATAATTCGCAAATGGCGATTTCTATTATATTGATAATCACAAGCATCACTTATTGAGCACAAATTTGAAAATTTAGCTCTGAGAACCTTTTATTGACAAAAATAGAGACATTTGAAATCCGAGGCTATTTCGTTTAATTCTGCTGGGCTATAGCCCATGGTTTCAAAATGCACTTTTTCCCATAATTCGCAAATGGCGATTTCTATTATATTGATAATCACAAGCATCACTTATTGAGCACAAATTTGAAAATTTAGCTCTGAGAACCTTTTATTGACAAAAATAGAGACATTTGAAATCCGAGGCTATTTCGCTTAATTCTGCTGGACTATAGCCCATGGTTTCAAAATTCACTTTTTTCCATAACTCGCAAATGACGATTTCTATGATATTGATACTTAAGAGCATCACTTACTGAGCACAAATTTGAAAATTTAGCTCTGAGAACCTTTTATTTAAAAAAATGAAAGAAGATATGAAATCCGAGGCTATTTCGCTTAATTCTGCTGGGCTATAGCCCATGGTTTCAAAATGCACTTTTTCCCATAATTCGCAAATGGCGATTTCTATTATATTGATAATCACAAGCATCACTTATTGAGCACAAATTTGAAAATTTAGCTCTGAGAACCTTTTATTGACAAAAATAGAGACATTTGAAATCCGAGGCTATTTCGCTTAATTCTGCTGGACTATAGCCCATGGTTTCAAAATTCACTTTTTTCCATAACTCGCAAATGACGATTTCTATGATATTGATACTTAAGAGCATCACTTACTGAGCACAAATTTGAAAATTTAGCTCTGAGAACCTTTTATTGACAAAAATAGAGACTTTTGAAATCCGCGGCTATTTCGCTTAATTCTGCTGGGCTATAGCCCATGGTTTCAAAATGCACTTTTTCCCATAATTCGCAAATGGCGATTTCTATTATATTGGTAATCACGAGCATCACTTACTGAGCACAAATTTGAAAATTTAGCTCTGAGAACCTTTTATTGAAAAAAATACAGAGATATGAAATCCGAGGCTATTTCGCTTAATTCTGCTGGACTATAGCCCATGGTTTCAAAATGCACTTTTTCCTATAATTCGCAAATGGCGATTTCTATTATATTGATAATCACAAGCATCACTTATTGAGCACAAATTTGAAAATTTAGCTCTGAGAACCTTTTATTGACAAAAATAGAGACATTTGAAATCCGAGGCTATTTCGTTTAATTCTGCTGGCCTATAGCCCATGGTTTCAAAATGCACTTTTTCCCATAATTCGCAAATGGCGATTTCTATTATATTGATAATCACAAGCATCACTTATTGAGCACAAATTTGAAAATTTAGCTCTGAGAACCTTTTATTGACAAAAATAGAGACATTTGAAATCCGAGGCTATTTCGCTTAATTCTGCTGGACTATAGCCCATGGTTTCAAAATTCACTTTTTTCCATAACTCGCAAATGACGATTTCTATGATATTGATACTTAAGAGCATCACTTACTGAGCACAAATTTGAAAATTTAGCTCTGAGAACCTTTTATTTAAAAAAATGAAAGAAGATATGAAATCCGAGGCTATTTCGCTTAATTCTGCTGGGCTATAGCCCATGGTTTCAAAATGCACTTTTTCCCATAATTCGCAAATGGCGATTTCTATTATATTGATAATCACAAGCATCACTTATTGAGCACAAATTTGAAAATTTAGCTCTGAGAACCTTTTATTGACAAAAATAGAGACATTTGAAATCCGAGGCTATTTCGCTTAATTCTGCTGGGCTATAGCCCATGGTTTCAAAATGCACTTTTTCCCATAATTCGCAAATGGCGATTTCTATTATATTGATAATCACAAGCATCACTTATTGAGCACAAATTTGAAAATTTAGCTCTGAGAACCTTTTATTGACAAAAATAGAGACATTTGAAATCCGAGGCTATTTCGTTTAATTCTGCTGGGCTATAGCCCATGGTTTCAAAATGCACTTTTTCCCATAATTCGCAAATGGCGATTTCTATTATATTGATAATCACAAGCATCACTTATTGAGCACAAATTTGAAAATGTAGCTCTGAGAACCTTTTATTGACAAAAATAGAGACATTTGAAATCCGAGGCTATTTCGCTTAATTCTGCTGGACTATAGCCCATGGTTTCAAAATTCACTTTTTTCCATAACTCGCAAATGACGATTTCTATGATATTGATACTTAAGAGCATCACTTACTGAGCACAAATTTGAAAATTTAGCTCTGAGAACCTTTTATTTAAAAAATGAAAGAAGATATGAAATCCGAGGCTATTTCGCTTAATTCTGCTGGGCTATAGCCCATGGTTTCAAAATGCACTTTTTCCATAATTCGCAAATGGCGATTTCTATTATATTGATAATCACAAGCATCACTTATGAGCACAAATTTGAAAATTTAGCTCTGAGAACCTTTTATTGACAAAAATAGAGACATTTGAAATCCGAGGCTATTTCGCTTAATTCTGCTGGGCTATAGCCCATGGTTTCAAAATGCACTTTTTCCCATAATCGCAAATGGCGATTTCTATTATATTGATAATCACAAGCATCACTTATTGAGCACAAATTTGAAAATTTAGCTCTGAGAACCTTTTATTGACAAAAATAGAGACATTTGAAATCCGAGGCTATTTCGCTTAATTCTGCTGGACTATAGCCCATGGTTTCAAAATTCACTTTTTTCAATAACTCGGAAATGACGATTTCTATGATATTGATACGTAAGAGCATCACTTACTGAGCACAAATTTGAAAATTTAGCTCTGAGAACCTTTTATTGACAAAAATAGAGACATTTGAAATCCGAGGCTATTTCGCTTAATTCTGCTGGACTATAGCCCATGGTTTCAAAATTCACTTTTTTCCATAACTCGCAAACGACGATTTCTATGATATTGATACTTAAGAGCATCACTTACTGAGCACAAATTTGAAAATTTAGCTCTGAGAACCTTTTATTGACAAAAATAGAGACATTTGAAATCCGAGGCTATTTCGCTTAATTCTGCTGGACTATAGCCCATGGTTTCAAAATTCACTTTTTTCCATAACTCGCAAATAACGATTTCTATGATATTGAAAATCACGAGCATCACTTACTGAGCATAAATTTGAAAATTGAGCTCTGAGAACCTTTTATTGACAAAAATAGAGACATTTGAAATCCGAGGCTATTTCGCTTATATCTGCTGGACTATAGCCCATGGTTTCAAAATTCACTTTTTCCATAACTCGCAAATGACGATTTCTATGATATTGATACTTAAGAGCATCACTTACTGAGCACAAATTTGAAAATTTAGCTCTGAGAACCTTTTATTGACAAAAATAGAGACATTTGAAATCCGAGGCTATTTCGCTTAATTCTGCTGGGCTATAGCCCATGGTTTCAAAATGCACATTTTCCCATAATTCGCAAATGGCGATTTTTATTATATTGATAGTCACAAGCATTACCTATTGAGCACAAATTTGAAAATTTAGCTCTGAGAACCTTTTATTGACAAAAATAGAGACATTTGAAATCCGAGGCTATTTCGTTTAATTCTGCTGGGCTATAGCCCATGGTTTCAAAATGCACTTTTTCCCATAATTCGCAAATGGCGATTTCTATTATATTGATAATCACAAGCATCACTTATTGAGCACAAATTTGAAATTTAGCTCTGAGAACCTTTTATTGACAAAAATAGAGACATTTGAAATCCGAGGCTATTTCGTTTAATTCTGCTGGGCTATAGCCCATGGTTTCAAAATGCACTTTTTCCCATAATTCGCAAATGGCGATTTCTATTATATTGATAATCACAAGCATCACTTATTGAGCACAAATTTGAAAATTTAGCTCTGAGAACCTTTTATTGACAAAAATAGAGACATTTGAAATCCGAGGCTATTTCGTTTAATTATGCTGGGCTATAGCCCATGGTTTCAAAATGCACTTTTTCCCATAATTCGCAAATGGCGATTTCTATTATATTGATAATCACAAGCATCACTTATTGAGCACAAATTTGAAAATTTAGCTCTGAGAACCTTTTATTGACAAAAATAGAGACATTTGAAATCCGAGGCTATTTCGCTTAATTCTGCTGGACTATAGCCCATGGTTTCAAAATTCACTTTTTTCCATAACTCGCAAATGACGATTTCTATGATATTGATACTTAAGAGCATCACTTACTGAGCACAAATTTGAAAATTTAGCTCTGAGAACCTTTTATTTAAAAAAATGAAAGAAGATATGAAATCCGAGGCTATTTCGCTTAATTCTGCTGGGCTATAGCCCATGGTTTCAAAATGCACTTTTTCCCATAATTCGCAAATGGCGATTTCTATTATATTGATAATCACAAGCATCACTTATTGAGCACAAATTTGAAAATTTAGCTCTGAGAACCTTTTATTGACAAAAATAGAGACATTTGAAATCCGAGGCTATTTCGCTTAATTCTGCTGGGCTATAGCCCATGGTTTCAAAATGCACTTTTTCCCATAATTCGCAAATGGCGATTTCTATTATATTGATAATCACAAGCATCACTTATTGAGCACAAATTTGAAAATTTAGCTCTGAGAACCTTTTATTGACAAAAATAGAGACATTTGAAATCCGAGGCTATTTCGCTTAATTCTGCTGGACTATAGCCCATGGTTTCAAAATTCACTTTTTTCAATAACTCGGAAATGACGATTTCTATGATATTGATACGTAAGAGCATCACTTACTGAGCACAAATTTGAAAATTTAGCTCTGAGAACCTTTTATTGACAAAAATAGAGACATTTAGACATTTGAAATCCGAGGCTATTTCGCTTTATTCTGCTGGGCTATAGCCCATGGTTTCAAATGTCACTTTTTTCCTAATTCGCAATGACGATTTCTATGATATTGATACTTAAGAGCATCACTTACTGAGCACAAATTTGAAAATTTAGCTCTGAGAACCTTTTATTGACAAAAATAGAGACATTTGAAATCCGAGGCTATTTCGCTTAATTCTGCTGGACTATAGCCCATGGTTTTCAAAATTCACTTTTTTCCATAACTCGCAAACGACGATTTCTATGATATTGATACTTAAGAGCATCACTTACTGAGCACAAATTTGAAAATTTAGCTCTGAGAACCTTTTATTGACAAAAATAGAGACATTTGAAATCCGAGGCTATTTCGCTTAATTCTGCTGGACTATAGCCCATGGTTTCAAAATTCACTTTTTTCCATAACTCGCAAATAACGATTTCTATGATATTGAAAATCACGAGCATCACTTACTGAGCATAAATTTGAAAATTGAGCTCTGAGAACCTTTTATTGACAAAAATAGAGACATTTGAAATCCGAGGCTATTTCGCTTATATCTGCTGGACTATAGCCCATGTTTCAAAATTCACTTTTTCCATAACTCGCAAATGACGATTTCTATGATATTGATACTTAAGAGCATCACTTACTGAGCACAAATTTGAAAATTAGCTCTGAGAACCTTTTATTGACAAAAATAGAGACATTTGAAATCCGAGGCTATTTCGCTTAATTCTGCTGGGCTATAGCCCATGGTTTCAAAATGCACATTTTCCCATAATTCGCAAATGGCGATTTTTATTATATTGATAGTCACAAGCATTACTTATTGAGCACAAATTTGAAAATTAGCTCTGAGAACCTTTTATTGACAAAAATAGAGACATTTGAAATCCGAGGCTATTTCGCTTAATTCTGCTGGACTATAGCCCATGGTTTCAAAATTCACTTTTTTCCATAACTCGCAAATGACGATTTCTATGATATTGATACTGTAAGAGCATCTTTTACTGACCACAAATTTGAAAATTTAGCTTCTGAGAACCTTTTATTGAAAAAAATAGAGACATTTGAAATTAGAGGCTATTTCGCTTAATTCTGCTGGACTATAGCCCATGGTTTCAAATTCATTTTTTTCCATAACTCGCAAATGACAATTTCTATGATATTGATACTAAGAGCATCACTTACTGAGCACAAATTTGAAAATTTAGCTCTGAGAACCTTTTATTGAAAAAAATACAGAGATATGAAATCCGAGGCTATTTCGCTTAATTCTGCTGGACTATAGCCCTTGGTTTCAAAATGCACTTTTTCCCATAATTCGCAAATGCGATTTCTATTATATTGATACTTAAGAGCATCACTTATTGAGCACAAATTTGAAAATTTAGCTCTGAGAACCTTTTATTGACAAAAATAGAGACATTTGAAATCCGAAGCTATTTCGCTTAATTCTGCTGGACTATAGCCCATGGTTTCAAAATCCCCTTTTTTCCATAACTCGCAAATGACGATTTCTATGATATTGATACCTTAAGAGCATCACTAACTGAGCACAAATTTGAAAATTTAGCTCTGAGAACCTTTTATTGAAAAAAAATACAGAGATATGAAATCCGAGGCTATTTCGCTTAATTCTGCTGACTATAGCCCATGGTTTCAAATGCACTTTTTCCCATAATTCGCAAATGGCGATTTCTATATATTGATAATCACAAGCATCACTTATTGAGCACAAATTTGAAAATTTAGCTCTGAGAACCTTTATTGACAAAAATAGAGACATTTGAAATCCGAGGCTATTTCGCTCAATTCTGCTGGACTAATAGCCCATGGTTTCAAAATTCACTTTTTTCCTGAATTCGCAAATAACGATTTCTATGATATTGATACTTAAGAGCATCAATTACTGAGCACAAATTAGAAAATTTAGCTCTGAGAACCTTTTATTGACAAAAATATAGACATTGAAATCCGAGGCTATTTCGCTTAATTCCTGCTGAACTATAGCCCATGGTTTCAAAATTCACTTTTTTCCTGAATTCGCAAATAACGATTTCTAGGATATTGATACTTAAGAGCATCACTTACTGAGCACAATTAGAAAATTTAGCTCTGAGAACCTTTTATTGACAAAAATAGAGACATTTGAAATCCGAGGCTATTTCGCTTAATTCTGCTGGACTATAGCCCATGGTTTCAAAATTTACTTTTTTCCTGAATTCGCAAATGCCGATTGCTATGATATTGATACTTAAGAGCATCACTTACTGATCACAATTTTGAAATTTAGCTCTGAGAAAATTTTATTGACAAAAATAGAGACATTTGAAATCCGAGGCTATTTCGCTTAATTCTGCTGGACTATAGCCCATGGTTTCAAAATTCACTTTTTTCCATAATTCGCAAATGACGATTTCTTATTATATTGATAATCACAAGCATCACTTATTGAGCACAAATTTGAAATTTAGCTCTGAGAACCTTTTATTGACAAAAATAGAGACATTTGAAATCCGGAGGCTATCTCGCTTAATTCTGCTGGACTATAGCCCATGGTTTCAAAATTCACTTTTTTCCATAATTCGCAAATGACGATTTCTATGATATTGATAATCACGAGCATCACTTACTGAGCACAAATTTGAAAATTTAGCTCTGAGAACCTTTTATTGACAAAAATAGAGACATTTGAAATCCGAGGCTATTTCGCTTAATTCTGCAGGACTACAGCCCATGGTTTCAAAATTTACTTTTTTCCTGAATTCGCAAATGACGATTTCTATGATATTGACACTTAAGAGCATCACTTACTGATCACAATTTTGAAAATTTAGCTCTGAGAACCTTTTATTGACAAAAATAGAGACATTTGAAATCCGAGGCTATTCGCTTAATTCTGCTGGACTATAGCCCATGGTTTCAAATTCACTTTTTTCCTGAATTCGCAAATAACGATTTCTAGGATATTGATACTTAAGAGCATCACTTACTGAGCACAAATTAGAAAATTTAGCTCTGAGAACCTTTTATTGACAAAAATAGAGACATTTGAAATCCGAGGCTATTTCGCTTAATTCTGCTGGACTATAGCCCATGGTTTCAAAATTCACTTTTTTCCTGAATTCGCAAATAACGATTTCTAGGATATTGATACTTAAGAGCATCACTTACTGATCACAATTTTTGAAAATTTAGCTCTGAGAACCTTTTATTGACAAAAATAGAGACATTTGAAATCCGAGGCTATTTCGCTTAATTCTGCTGGACTATAGCCCATGGTTTCAAAATTCTCTTTTTTCCTGAATTCGCAAATAACGATTCTAGGATATTGATACTTAAGAGCATCACTTACTGAGCACAAATTAGAAAATTTAGCTCTGAGAACCTTTTATTGACAAAAATAGAGACATTTGAAATCCGAGGCTATTTCGCTTAATTCTGCTGGACTATAGCCCATGGTTTCAAAATTCACTTTTTTCCATAATTCGCAAATGACGATTTCTTTGATATTGATAATCACAAGCATCACTTATTGAGCACAAATTTGAAAAATTTAGCTCTGAGAACCTTTTATTGACAAAAATAGAGACATTGAAATCCGAGACTATTTTGCTTAACTCTGCTGGACTATAGCCCATGGTTTCAAAATTCACTTTTTTCCATAACTCGCAAATGACGATTTCTATTATATTGGTAATCACGAGCATCACTTACTGAGCACAATTTGAAAATTTAGCTCTGAAAACCTTTTATTGACAAAAATACAGAGATATGAAGTCCGAGGCTATTCGCTTAATTCTGCTGGACTATTAGCCCATGGTTTCAAAATTCACTTTTTTTCCATAATTCGCAAATGACGATTTCTATGATATTGGAAATCACGAGCATCACTTACTGAGCACAAATTTGAAAATTTAGCTCTGAAAACCTTTTATTGACAAAAATACAGAGATATGAACTCCGAGGCTATTTCGCTTAATTCTGCTGGACTATAGCCCATGGTTTCAAAATTTCACTTTTTTCCATATTCGCAAATGACGATTTCTATGATATTGGAAATCACGAGCATCACTTACTGAGCACAAATTTGAAAATTTAGCTCTGAGAACATTTTATTGACAAAAATAGAGACATTTGAAATCGAGACTATTTTGCTTAACTCTGCTGGACTATAGCCCATGGTTTCAAAATTCACTTTTTTCCATAACTCGCAAATGACGATTTTCTATGATATTGATACTTAAGAGCATCACTTACTGAGCACAAATTTGAAATTTAGCTCTGGAGAACCTTTTATTTAAAAAAATGAAGAAGATATGAAATCCGAGGCTATTTCGCTTAATTCTGCTGGGCTATAGCCCATGGTTTCAAAATGCACTTTTTCCCATAATTCGCAAATGGCGATTTCTATTATTGATAATCACAAGCATCACTTATTGAGCACAAATTTGAAAATTTAGCTCTGAGAACCTTTTATTGACAAAAATAGAGACATTTGAAATCCGAGGCTATTTCGCTTAATTCTGCTGGGCTATAGCCCATGGTTTCAAAATGCACTTTTTCCCATAATTCGCAAATGGCGATTTCTATTATATTGATAATCACAAGCATCACTTATTGAGCACAAATTTGAAAATTTAGCTCTGAGAACCTTTTATTGACAAAAATAGAGACATTTGAAATCCGAGGCTATTTCGCTTAATTCTGCTGGACTATAGCCCATGGTTTCAAAATTCACTTTTTTCAATAACTCGCAAATGACGATTTCTATGATATTGATACGTAAGAGCATCACTTACTGAGCACAAATTTGAAAATTTAGCTCTGAGAACCTTTTATTGACAAAAATAGAGACATTGAAATCCGAGGCTATTTCGCTTAATTCTGCTGGACTATAGCCCATGGTTTCAAAATTCACTTTTTTCCATAACTCGCAAACGGACGATTTCTATGATATTGATACTTAAGAGCATCACTTACTGAGCACAAATTTGAAATTTAGCTCTGAGAACCTTTTATTGACAAAAATAGAGACATGTTGAAATCCGAGGCTATTTCGCTTAATTCCTGCTGGACTATAGCCCATGGTTTCAAAATTCACTTTTTTCCATAACTCGCAAATAACGATTTCTATGATATTGAAAATCACGAGCATCACTTACTGAGCATAAATTTTAAAATTGAGCTCTGAGAACCTTTTATTGACAAAAATAGAGACATTTGAAATCCGAGGCTATTTCGCTTATATCTGCTGGACTATAGCCCATGGTTTCAAAATTCACTTTTTCCATAACTCGCAAATGACGATTTCTATGATATTGATACTTAAGAGCATCACTTACTGAGCACAAATTTGAAAATTTAGCTCTGAGAACCTTTTATTGACAAAAATAGAGACATTTGAAATCCGAGGCTATTTCGCTTAATTCTGCTGGACTATAGCCCATGGTTTCAAAATGCACATTTTCCCATAATTCGCAAATGGCGATTTCTATTATATTGATAGTCACAAGCATCACTTATTGAGCACAAATTTGAAAATTTAGCTCTGAGAACCTTTTATTGACAAAAATAGAGACATTTGAAATCCGAGGCTATTTCGCTTAATTCTGCTGGACTATAGCCCATGGTTTCAAAATTCACTTTTTTCCATAACTCGCAAATGACTTACTGAGCACAAATTTGAAAATTTAGCTCTGGGAACCTTTTATTGACAAAAATAGAGACATTTGAAATCCGAGGCTATTTCGCTTAATTCTGCTGGACTATAGCCCATGGTTTCAAAATTTACTTTTTTCCTGAATTCGCAAATGCCGATTGCTATGATATTGATACTTAAGAGCATCACTTACTGATCACAATTTTGAAAATTTAGCTCTGAGAAAATTTTATTGACAAAAATAGAGACATTTGAAATCCGAGGCTATTTCGCTTAATTCTGCTGGACTATAGCCCATGGTTTCAAAATTCACTTTTTTCCATAATTCGCAAATGACGATTTCTTTGATATTGATAATCACAAGCATCACTTATTGAGCACAAATTTGAAAAATTTAGCTCTGAGAACCTTTTATTGACAAAAATAGAGACATTTGAAATCCGAGGCTATTTCGCTTAATTCTGCTGGGCTATAGCCCATGGTTTCAAAATGCACTTTTTCCCATAATTCGCAAATGGTGATTTCTATTATATTGATAATCACAAGCATCACTTATTGAGCACAAATTTGAAAATTTAGCTCTGAGAACCTTTTATTGACAAAAATAGAGACATTTGAAATCCGAGGCTATCTCGCTTAATTCTGCTGGACTATAGCCCATGGTTTCAAAATTCACTTTTTTCCATAATTCGCAAATGACGATTTCTATGATATTGATAATCACGAGCATCACTTACTGAGCACAAATTTGAAAATTTAGCTCTGAGAACCTTTTATTGACAAAAATAGAGACATTTGAAATCCGAGGCTATTTCGCTTAATTCTGCAGGACTACAGCCCATGGTTTCAAAATTTACTTTTTTCCTGAATTCGCAAATGACGATTTCTATGATATTGACACTTAAGAGCATCACTTACTGATCACAATTTTGAAAATTTAGCTCTGAGAACCTTTTATTGACAAAAATAGAGACATTTGAAATCCGAGGCTATTTCGCTTAATTCTGCTGGACTATAGCCCATGGTTTCAAAATTCACTTTTTTCCTGAATTCGCAAATAACGATTTCTAGGATATTGATACTTAAGAGCATCACTTACTGAGCACAAATTAGAAAATTTAGCTCTGAGAACCTTTTATTGACAAAAATAGAGACATTTGAAATCCGAGGCTATTTCGCTTAATTCTGCTGGACTATAGCCCATGGTTTCAAAATTTACTTTTTTCCTGAAATCGCAAATGCCGATTGCTATGATATTGATACTTAAGAGCATCACTTACTGATCACAATTTTGAAAATTTAGCTCTGAGAAAATTTTATTGACAAAAATAGAGACATTTGAAATCCGAGGCTATTTCGCTTAATTCTGCTGGACTATAGCCCATGGTTTCAAAATTCACTTTTTTCCATAATTCGCAAATGACGATTTCTTTGATATTGATAATCACAAGCATCACTTATTGAGCACAAATTTGAAAAATTTAGCTCTGAGAACCTTTTATTGACAAAAATAGAGACATTTGAAATCCGAGGCTATTTCGCTTAATTCTGCTGGGCTATAGCCCATGGTTTCAAAATGCACTTTTTTCCTGAATTCGCAAATGGCGATTTCTATTATATTGGTAATCACGAGCATCATTTACTGAGCACAAATTTGAAAATATAGCTCTGAAAACCTTTTATTGACAAAAATACAGAGATATGAAGTCCGAGGCTATTTCGCTTAATTCTGCTGGACTATAGCCCATGGTTTCAAAATTCACTTTTTTCCATAATTCGCAAATGACGATTTCTATGATATTGGAAATCACGAGCATCACTTACTGAGCACAAATTTGAAAATTTAAGTCTGAGAACATTTTATTGACAAAAATAGAGACATTTGAAATCCGAGACTATTTTGCTTAACTCTGCTGGACTATAGCCCATGGTTTCAAAATTCACTTTTTTCCATAACTCGCAAATGACGATTTCTATGATATTGATACTTAAGAGCATCACTTACTGAGCACAAATTTGAAAATTTAGCTCTGAGAACCTTTTATTTAAAAAAATGAAAGAAGATATGAAATCCGAGGCTATTTCGCTTAATTCTGCTGGGCTATAGCCCATGGTTTCAAAATGCACTTTTTCCCATAATTCGCAAATGGCGATTTCTATTATATTGATAATCACAAGCATCACTTATTGAGCACAAATTTGAAAATTTAGCTCTGAGAACCTTTTATTGACAAAAATAGAGACATTTGAAATCCGAGGCTATTTCGCTTAATTCTGCTGGGCTATAGCCCATGGTTTCAAAATGCACTTTTTCCCATAATTCGCAAATGGCGATTTCTATTATATTGATAATCACAAGCATCACTTATTGAGCACAAATTTGAAAATTTAGCTCTGAGAACCTTTTATTGACAAAAATAGAGACATTTGAAATCCGAGGCTATTTCGCTTAATTCTGCTGGACTATAGCCCATGGTTTCAAAATTCACTTTTTTCAATAACTCGCAAATGACGATTTCTATGATATTGATACGTAAGAGCATCACTTACTGAGCACAAATTTGAAAATTTAGCTCTGAGAACCTTTTATTGACAAAAATAGAGACATTTGAAATCCGAGGCTATTTCGCTTAATTCTGCTGGGCTATAGCCCATGGTTTCAAAATGCACTTTTTTCCATAACTCGCAAATGACGATTTCTATGATATTGATACTTAAGAGCATCACTTACTGAGCACAAATTTGAAAATTTAGCTCTGAGAACCTTTTATTGACAAAAATAGAGACATTTGAAATCCGAGGCTATTTCGCTTAATTCTGCTGGACTATAGCCCATGGTTTCAAAATTCACTTTTTTCCATAACTCGCAAACGACGATTTCTATGATATTGATACTTAAGAGCATCACTTACTGAGCACAAATTTGAAAATTTAGCTCTGAGAACCTTTTATTGACAAAAATAGAGACATTTGAAATCCGAGGCTATTTCGCTTAATTCTGCTGGACTATAGCCCATGGTTTCAAAATTCACTTTTTTCCATAACTCGCAAATAACGATTTCTATGATATTGAAAATCACGAGCATAACTTACTGAGCATAAATTTTAAAATTGAGCTCTGAGAACCTTTTATTGACAAAAATAGAGACATTTGAAATCCGAGGCTATTTCGCTTATATCTGCTGGACTATAGCCCATGGTTTCAAAATTCACTTTTTCCATAACTCGCAAATGACGATTTCTATGATATTGATACTTAAGAGCATCACTTACTGAGCACAAATTTGAAAATTTAGCTCTGAGAACCTTTTATTGACAAAAATAGAGACATTTGAAATCCGAGGCTATTTCGCTTAATTCTGCTGGGCTATAGCCCATGGTTTCAAAATGCACATTTTCCCATAATTCGCAAATGGCGATTTCTATTATATTGATAGTCACAAGCATCACTTATTGAGCACAAATTTGAAAATTTAGCTCTGAGAACCTTTTATTGACAAAAATAGAGACATTTGAAATCCGAGGCTATTTCGCTTAATTCTGCTGGACTATAGCCCATGGTTTCAAAATTCACTTTTTTCCATAACTCGCAAATGACGATTTCTATGATATTGATACTTAAGAGCATCACTTACTGACCACAAATTTGAAAATTTAGCTCTGAGAACCTTTTATTGAAAAAAATAGAGACATTTGAAATCCGAGGCTATTTCGCTTAATTCTGCTGGACTATAGCCCATGGTTTCAAAATTCATTTTTTTCCATAACTCGCAAATGACAATTTCTATGATATTGATACTTAAGAGCATCACTTACTGAGCACAAATTTGAAAATTTAGCTCTGAGAACCTTTTATTGAAAAAAATACAGAGATATGAAATCCGAGGCTATTTCGCTTAATTCTGCTGGACTATAGCCCATGGTTTCAAAATGCACTTTTTCCCATAATTCGCAAATGGCGATTTCTATTATATTGATACTTAAGAGCATCACTTAATGAGCACAAATTTGAAAATTTAGCTCTGAGAACCTTTTATTGACAAAAATAGAGACATTTGAAATCCGAAGCTATTTCGCTTAATTCTGCTGGACTATAGCCCATGGTTTCAAAATCCCCTTTTTTCCATAACTCGCAAATGACGATTTCTATGATATTGATACTTAAGAGCATCACTTACTAAGCACAAATTTGAAAATTTAGCTCTGAGAACCTTTTATTGAAAAAAATACAGAGATATGAAATCCGAGGCTATTTCGCTTAATTCTGCTGGACTATAGGCCATGGTTTCAAAATGCACTTTTTCCCATAATTCGCAAATGGCGATTTCTATTATATTGATACTTAAGAGCATCACTTAATGAGCACAAATTTGAAAATTTAGCTCTGAGAACCTTTTATTGACAAAAATAGAGACATTTGAAATCCGAAGCTATTTCGCTTAATTCTGCTGGACTATAGCCCATGGTTTCAAAATCCCCTTTTTTCCATAACTCGCAAATGACGATTTCTATGATATTGATACTTAAGAGCATCACTTACTAAGCACAAATTTGAAAATTTAACTCTGAGAACCTTTTATTGAAAAAAATACAGAGATATGAAATCCGAGGCTATTTCGCTTAATTCTGCTGGACTATAGGCCATGGTTTCAAAATTCACTTTTTTCCATAACTCGCAAATGACGATTTCTATGATATTGATACTTAAGAGCATGGTTTCAAAATGCACTTTTTCCCATAATTCGCAAATGGCGATTTCTATTATATTGATAATCACAAGCATCACTTATTGAGCACAAATTTGAAAATTTAGCTCTGAGAACCTTTTATTGAAAAAAATACAGAGATATGAAATCCGAGGCTATTTCGCTTAATTCTGCTGGACTATAGGCCATGGTTTCAAAATGCACTTTTTCCCATAATTCGCAAATGGCGATTTCTATTATATTGATACTTAAGAGCATCACTTACTGAGCACACATTTGAAAATTTAGCTCTGAGAACCTTTTATTGACAAAAATAGAGACATTTGAAATCCGAGGCTATTTCGCTTAATTCTGCTGGACTATAGCCCATGGTTTCAAAATGCACTTTTTCCCATAATTCGCAAATGACGATTTCTATTATATTGATAATCACAAGCATCACTTATTGAGCACAAATTTGAAAATTTAGCTCTGAGAACCTTTTATTGACAAAAATAGAGACATTTGAAATCCGAGGCTATTTCGCTTAATTCTGCAGGACTACAGCCCATGGTTTCAAAATTCACTTTTTTCCTGAATACGCAAATAACGATTTCTATGATATTGATACTTAAGAGCATCACTTACTGAGCACAAATTAGAAAATTTAGCTCTGAGAACCTTTTATTGACAAAAATATAGACATTTGAAGTCCGAGGCTATTTCGCTTAATTCTGCTGAACTATAGCCCATGGTTTCAAAATTCACTTTTTTCCATAATTCGCAAATGACGATTTCTATGATATTGATAATCACGAGCATCACTTACTGAGCACAAATTTGAAAATTTAGCTCTGAGAACCTTTTATTGACAAAAATAGAGACATTTGAAATCCGAGGCTATTTCGCTTAATTCTGCAGGACTACAGCCCATGGTTTCAAAATTTACTTTTTTCCTGAATTCGCAAATGACGATTTCTATGATATTGACACTTAAGAGCATCACTTACTGATCACAATTTTGAAAATTTAGCTCTGAGAACCTTTTATTGACAAAAATAGAGACATTTGAAATCCGAGGCTATTTCGCTTAATTCTGCTGGACTATAGCCCATGGTTTCAAAATTCACTTTTTTCCTGAATTCGCAAATAACGATTTCTAGGATATTGATACTTAAGAGCATCACTTACTGAGCACAAATTAGAAAATTTAGCTCTGAGAACCTTTTATTGACAAAAATAGAGACATTTGAAATCCGAGGCTATTTCGCTTAATTCTGCTGGACTATAGCCCATGGTTTCAAAATTTACTTTTTTCCTGAATTCGCAAATGCCGATTGCTATGATATTGATACTTAAGAGCATCACTTACTGATCACAATTTTGAAAATTTAGCTCTGAGAAAATTTTATTGACAAAAATAGAGACATTTGAAATCCGAGGCTATTTCGCTTAATTCTGCTGGACTATAGCCCATGGTTTCAAAATTCACTTTTTTCCATAATTCGCAAATGACGATTTCTTTGATATTGATAATCACGAGCATCACTTACTGAGCACAAATTTGAAAATTTAGCTCTGAGAACCTTTTATTGACAAAAATAGAGACATTTGAAATCCGAGGCTATTTCGCTTAATTCTGCTGGACTATAGCCCATGGTTTCAAAATTTACTTTTTTCCTGAATTCGCAAATGACGATTTCTATGATATTGATACTTAAGAGCATCACTTACTGATCACAAATTTGAAAATTTAGCTCTGAGAACCTTTTATTGACAAAAATACAGAGATATGAAGTCCGAGGCTATTTCGCTTAATTCTGCTGAACTATAGCCCATGGTTTCAAAATTCACTTTTTTCCATAATTCGCAAATGACGATTTCTATGATATTTAAAATCACGAACATCACTTACTGAGCACAAATTTGAAAATTTAGCTCTGAGAACCTTTTATTGACAAAAATACAGAGATATGAAGTCCGAGGCTATTTCGCTTAATTCTGCTGAACTATAGCCCATGGTTTCAAAATTCACTTTTTTCCATAATTCGCAAATGACGATTTCTATGATATTGATAATCACGAGCATCACTTACTGAGCACAAATTTGAAAATTTAGCTCTGAGAACCTTTTATTGACAAAAATAGAGACATTTGAAATCCGAGGCTATTTCGCTTAATTCTGCTGGACTATAGCCCATGGTTTCAAAATTTACTTTTTTCCTGAATTCGCAAATGCCGATTGCTATGATATTGATACTTAAGAGCATCACTTACTGATCACAATTTTGAAAATTTAGCTCTGAGAACCTTTTATTGACAAAAATACAGAGATATGAAGTCCGAGGCTATTTCGCTTAATTCTGCTGGACTATAGCCCATGGTTTCAAAATTTACCTTTTTCCTGAATTCGCAAATGACGATTTCTATGATATTGATACTTAAGAGCATCACTTACTGATCACAAATTTGAAAATTTAGCTCTGAGAACCTTTTATTGACAAAAATACAGAGATATGAAGTCCGAGGCTATTTCGCTTAATTCTGCTGGACTATAGCCCATGGTTTCAAAATTTACTTTTTTCCTGAATTCGCAAATGCCGATTGCTTTGATATTGATACTTAAGAGCATCACTTACTGATCACAATTTTGAAAATTTAGCTCTGAGAAAATTTTATTGACAAAAATAGAGACATTTGAAATCCGAGGCTATTTCGCTTAATTCTGCTGGACTATAGCCCATGGTTTCAAAATTCACTTTTTTCCTGAATTCGCAAATAATGATTTCTATGATATTGATACTTAAGAGCATCACTTACTGATCACAAATTAAAAAATTTAGCTCTGAGAACCTTTTATTGACAAAAACAGAGACATTTGAAATCCGAGGCTATTTCGCTTGATTCTGCTGGACTATAGCCCATGGTTTCAAAATTTACTTTTTTCCTGAATTCGCAAATGCCGATTGCTATGATATTGATACTTAAGAGCATCACTTACTGATCACAATTTTGAAAATTTAGCTCTGAGAAAATTTTATTGACAAAAATAGAGACATTTGAAATCCGAGGCTATTTCGCTTAATTCTGCTGGACTATAGCCCATGGTTTCAAAATTCACTTTTTTCCTGAATTCGCAAATAACGATTTCTATGATATTGATACTTAAGAGCATCACTTACTGAGCACAAATTTGAAAATTTAGCTCTGAGAACCTTCTATTGACAAAAATAGAGACATTTGAAATCCGAGGCTATTTCGCTTAATTCTGCTCGACTATAGCCCATGGTTTCAAAATTTGCTTTTTTCCTGAATTCGCAAATGACGATTTCTATGATATTGATACTTAAGAGCATCACTTACTGATCACAAATTTGAAAATTTAGCTCTGAGAACCTTTTATTGACAAAAATACAGAGATATGAAGTCCGAGGCTATTTCGCTTAATTCTGCTGAACTATAGCCCATGGTTTCAAAATTCACTTTTTTCCATAATTCGCAAATGACGATTTCTATGATATTTAAAATCACGAGCATCACTTACTGAGCACAAATTTGAAAATTTGGCTCTGAGAACCTTTTATTGACAAAAATACAGTGATATGAAATCCGAGGCTATTTCGCTTAATTCTGCTGGACTATAGCCCATGGTTTCAAAATGCACTTTTTTCCTGAATTCGCAAATGACGATTTCTATGATATTGATACTTAAGAGCATCACTTACTGAGCACAAATTTGAAAATTTGGCTCTGAGAACCTTTTATAGACAAAAATACAGAGATATGAAGTCCGAGGCTATTTCGCTTAATTCTGCTGGACTATAGCCCATGGTTTCAAAATGAACTTTTTTCCATAATTCGCAAATGACGATTTCTATGATATTGATAATCACGAGCATCACTTACTGAGCACAAATTTGAAAATTTAGCTCTGAGAACCTTTTATTGACAAAAATACAGAGATATGAAATCCGAGGCTATTTCGCTTAATTCTGCTGGACTATAGCCCATGGTTTTAAAATTCACTTTTTTCCTGAATTCGCAAAAAACGATTTCTATGATATTGATACTTAAGAGCATCACTTACTGAGCACAAATTAGAAAATTTAGCTCTGAGAACCTTTTATAGACAAAAATACAGAGATATGAAGTCCGAGGCTACTTCGCTTAATTCTGCTGGACTATAGCCCATGGTTTCAAAATTCAATTTTTTCCTGAATTCGCAAATGACGATTTCTATGATATTGATACTTAAGAGCATCACTTACTGAGCACAAATTAGAAAATTTAGCTCTGAGAACCTTTTATAGACAAAAATACAGAGATATGAAGTCCGAGGCTATTTCGCTTAATTCTGCTGGACTATAGCCCATGGTTTCAAAATGAACTTTTTTCCATAATTCGCAAATGACGATTTCTATGATATTGATAATCACGAGCATCACTTACTGAGCACAAATTTGAAAATTTAGCTCTGAGAACCTTTTATTGACAAAAATACAGAGATATGAAATCCGAGGCTATTTCTATGATATTGATAATCACGAGCATCACTTACTGAGCACAAATTCGAAAATTTAGCTCTGAGAACATTTTATTGACAAAAATAGAGACATTTGAAATCCGAGGCTATTTCGCTTAATTCTGCTGGGCTATAGCCCATGGTTTCAAAATTCACTTTTTTCCATAACTCGCAAATGACGATTTCTATGATATTGGTACTTAAGAGCATCACTTACTGAGCACAAATTTGAAAATTTAGCGCTGAGAACCTTTTATTGACAAAAATAGAGACATTTGAAATCCGAGGCTATTTCGCTTAATTCTGCTGGGCTATAGCCCATGGTTTCAAAATGCACTTTTTTCCTGAATTCGCAAATGGCGATTTCTATTATATTGGTAATCACGAGCATCACTTACTGAGCACAAATTTGAAAATTTAGCTCTGAGAACCTTTTATTGACAAAAATACAGAGATATGAAGTCCGAGGCTATTTCGCTTAATTCTGCTGGACTATAGCCCATGGTTTCAAAATTCACTTTTTTCCATAAATCGCAAATGACGATTTCTATGATATTGGAAATCACGAGCATCACTTACTGAGCACAAATTTGAAAATTTAGCTCTGAGAACATTTTATTGACAAAAATAGAGACATTTGAAATCCGAGGCTATTTCGCTTAATTCTGCTGGGCTATAGCCCATGGTTTCAAAATTCACTTTTTTCCATAACTCGCAAATGACGATTTCTATGATATTGATACTTAAGAGCATCACTTACTGAGCACAAATTTGAAAATTTAGCTCTGAGAACCTTTTATTGACAAAAATAGAGACATTTGAAATCCGAGGCTATTTCGCTTAATTCTGCTGGGCTATAGCCCATGGTTTCAAAATTCACTTTTTTCCATAATTCGCAAATGACGATTTCTATGATATTGATACTTAAGAGCATCACTTACTGAGCACAAATTTGAAAATTTAGCTCTGAGAACCTTTTATTGACAAAAATAGAGACATTTGAAATCCGAGGCTATTTCGCTTAATTCTGCTGGACTATAGCCCATGGTTTCAAAATTCACTTTTTTCCATAATTTGCAAATGACGATTTCTATGATATTGAGACTTAAGAGCATCACTTACTGAGCACAAATTTGAAAATTTAGCTCTGAGAACCTTTTTTTGACAAAAATAGAGACATTTGAAATCCGAGGCTATTTCGCTTAATTCTGCTGGACTATAGCCCATGGTTTCAAAATTCACTTTTTTCCATAACTCGCAAATGACGATTTCTATGATATTGATACTTAAGAGCATCACTTACTGAGCACAAATTTGAAAATTTAGCTCTGAGAACCTTTTTTTGACAAAAATAGAGACATTTGAAATCCGAGGCTATTTCGCTTAATTCTGCTGGACTATAGCCCATGGTTTCAAAATGCAGTTTTTTTTTTTAATTCTGCTGGACTACAGCCCATGGTTTCAAAATGCACTTTTTTCCATAATTCACAAATGACGATTTCTATGATATTGATACTTAAGAGCATCACTTACTGAGTACAAATTTGAAAATTTAGCTCTGAGAACCTTTTATTGACAAAAATAGAGACATTTGAAATCCGAGGCTATTTCGCTTAATTCTGCTGGACTATAGCCCATGGTTTCAAAATTCACTTTTTTCCATAACTCGCAAATGACGATTTCTATGATATTGATACTTAAGAGCATCACTTACTGAGCACAAATTTGAAAATTTAGCTCTGAGAACCTTTTTTTGACAAAAATAGAGACATTTGAAATCCGAGGCTATTTCGCTTAATTCTGCTGGACTATAGCCCATGGTTTCAAAATGCAGTTTTTTTTTTTAATTCTGCTGGACTACAGCCCATGGTTTCAAAATGCACTTTTTTCCATAATTCACAAATGACGATTTCTATGATATTGATACTTAAGAGCATCACTTACTGAGTACAAATTTGAAAATTTAGCTCTGAGAACCTTTTATTGACAAAAATAGAGACATTTGAAATCCGAGGCTATTTCGCTTAATTCTGCTGGACTATAGCCCATGGTTTCAAAACTCACTTTTTTCCTTAATTGGCAAATGACGATTTCTATGATATTGAAAATCACGAGCAACACTACTGGGCACAAATTCGAAAATTTTGCTCTGAGAACCTTTTATTGACAAAAATACAGAGATATGAAATCCGAGGCTATTTCGCTTAATTCTGCTGAACTACAGCCCATGGTTTCGAAATTCACTTTTTTCCATAATTCGCAAATGACGATTTCTATGATATAGATACTTAAGAGCATCACTTACTGAGCACAAATTTGAAAATTTAGCTCTGAGAACCTTTTTTTGACAAAAATAGAGACATTTGAAATCCGAGGCTATTTCGCTTAATTCTGCTGGACTATAGCTCATGGTTTCAAAATTCACTTTTTTCCATAACTCGCAAATGACGATTTCTATGATATTGATACTTAAGAGCATCACTTACTGAGCACAAATTTGAAAATTTAGCTCTGAGAACCTTTTTTTGACAAAAATACAGAGATATGAAATCCGAGGCTATTTCGCTTAATTCTGCTGGACTATAGCCCATGGTTTCAAAATTCACTTTTTTCCATAACTCGCAAATGACGATTTCTATGATATTGATACTTAAGAGCATCACTTACTGAGCACAAATTTGAAAATTTGGCTCTGAGAACCTTTTATTGACAAAAATACAGAGATATGAAGTCCGAGGTTATTTCGCTTAATTCTGCTGGACTATAGCCCATGGTTTCAAAACTCACTTTTTTCCTTAATTGGCAAATGACGATTTCTATGATATTGAAAATCACGAGCAACACTACTGGGCACAAATTCGAAAATTTTGCTCTGAGAACCTTTTATTGACAAAAATACAGAGATATGAAATCCGAGGCTATTTCGCTTAATTCTGCTGAACTACAGCCCATGGTTTCGAAATTCACTTTTTTCCATAATTCGCAAATGACGATTTCTATGATATTGATACTTAAGAGCATCACTTACTGAGCACAAATTTGAAAATTTAGCTCTGAGAACCTTTTTTTGACAAAAATAGAGACATTTGAAATCCGAGGCTATTTCGCTTAATTCTGCTGGACTATAGCCCATGGTTTCAAAATTCACTTTTTTCCATAACTCGCAAATGACGATTTCTATGATATTGATACTTAAGAGCATCACTTACTGAGCACAAATTTGAAAATTTGGCTCTGAGAACCTTTTATTGACAAAAATACAGAGATATGAAGTCCGAGGTTATTTCGCTTAATTCTGCTGAACTATAGCCCATGGTTTCAAAATTCACTTTTTTCCATAATTCGCAAATGACGATTTCTATGATATTTAAAATCACGAGCATCACTTACTGAACACAAATTTGAAAATTTGGCTCTGAGAACCTTTTATTGACAAAAATACAGAGATATGAAATCCGAGGCTATTTCGCTTAATTCTGCTGAACTACAGCCCATGGTTTCAAAATTCACTTTTTTCCATAATTCGCAAATGACGATTTCTATGATATTTAAAATCACGAGCATCACTTACTGAGCACAAATTCGAAAATTTTGCTCTGAGAACCTTTTATTGACAAAAATACAGAGATATGAAATCCGAGGCTATTTCGCTTAATTCTGCTGGACTATAGCCCATGGTTTCAAAATGCAGTTTTTTTTTTTAATTCTGCTGGACTACAGCCCATGGTTTCAAAATGCACTTTTTTCCATAATTCACAAATGACGATTTCTATGATATTGATACTTAAGAGCATCACTTACTGAGTACAAATTTGAAAATTTAGCTCTGAGAACCTTTTATTGACAAAAATAGAGACATTTGAAATCCGAGGCTATTTCGCTTAATTCTGCTGGACTATAGCCCATGGTTTCAAAATTCACTTTTTTCCATAACTCGCAAATGACGATTTCTATGATATTGATACTTAAGAGCATCACTTACTGAGCACAAATTTGAAAATTTAGCTCTGAGAACCTTTTTTTGACAAAAATACAGAGATATGAAATCCGAGGCTATTTCGCTTAATTCTGCTGGACTATAGCCCATGGTTTCAAAATTCACTTTTTTCCATAATTCGCAAATGACGATTTCTATGATATTGATACTTAAGAGCATCACTTACTGAGCACAAATTCGAAAATTTTGCTCTGAGAACCTTTTATTGACAAAAATACAGAGATATGAAGTCCGAGGTTATTTCGCTTAATTCTGCTGAACTATAGCCCATGGTTTCAAAATTCACTTTTTTCCATAATTCGCAAATGACGATTTCTATGATATTTAAAATCACGAGCATCACTTACTGAGCACAAATTCGAAAATTTTGCTCTGAGAACCTTTTATTGACAAAAATACAGAGATATGAAGTCCGAGGTTATTTCGCTTAATTCTGCTGAACTATAGCCCATGGTTTCAAAATTCACTTTTTTCCATAATTCGCAAATGACGATTTCTATGATATTGATACTTAAGAGCATCACTTACTGAGCACAAATTCGAAAATTTTGCTCTGAGAACCTTTTATTGACAAAAATACAGAGATATGAAGTCCGAGGTTATTTCGCTTAATTCTGCTGAACTATAGCCCATGGTTTCAAAATTCACTTTTTTCCATAATTCGCAAATGACGATTTCTATGATATTTAAAATCACGAGCATCACTTACCGAGCACTAATTTGAAAATTTGGCTCTGAGAACCTTTTATTGACAAAAATACAGAGATATGAAATCCGAGGCTATTTCGCTTAATTCTGCTGGACTATAGCCCATGGTTTCAAAATTCACTTTTTTCCATAACTCGCAAATGACGATTTCTATGATATTGATACTTAAGAGCATCACTTACTGAGCACAAATTTGAAAATTTAGCTCTGAGAACCTTTTTTTGACAAAAATACAGAGATATGAAATCCGAGGCTATTTCGCTTAATTCTGCTGGACTATAGCCCATGGTTTCAAAATTCACTTTTTTCCATAATTCGCAAATGACGATTTCTATGATATTGATACTTAAGAGCATCACTTACTGAGCACAAATTCGAAAATTTTGCTCTGAGAACCTTTTATTGACAAAAATACAGAGATATGAAGTCCGAGGTTATTTCGCTTAATTCTGCTGAACTATAGCCCATGGTTTCAAAATTCACTTTTTTCCATAACTCGCAAATGACGATTTCTATGATATTGATACTTAAGAGCATCACTTACTGAGCACAAATTTGAAAATTTAGCTCTGAGAACCTTTTTTTGACAAAAATACAGAGATATGAAATCCGAGGCTATTTCGCTTAATTCTGCTGGACTATAGCCCATGGTTTCAAAATTCACTTTTTTCCATAATTCGCAAATGACGATTTCTATGATATTGATACTTAAGAGCATCACTTAATTTTGCTCTGAGAACCTTTTATTGACAAAAATACAGAGATATGAAGTCCGAGGTTATTTCGCTTAATTCTGCTGAACTATAGCCCATGGTTTCAAAATTCACTTTTTTCCATAATTCGCAAATGACGATTTCTATGATATTTAAAATCACGAGCATCACTTACTGAGCACAAATTCGAAAATTTTGCTCTGAGAACCTTTTATTGACAAAAATACAGAGATATGAAGTCCGAGGTTATTTCGCTTAATTCTGCTGAACTATAGCCCATGGTTTCAAAATTCACTTTTTTCCATAATTCGCAAATGACGATTTCTATGATATTGATACTTAAGAGCATCACTTACTGAGCACAAATTCGAAAATTTTGCTCTGAGAACCTTTTATTGACAAAAATACAGAGATATGAAGTCCGAGGTTATTTCGCTTAATTCTGCTGAACTATAGCCCATGGTTTCAAAATTCACTTTTTTCCATAATTCGCAAATGACGATTTCTATGATATTTAAAATCACGAGCATCACTTACCGAGCACTAATTTGAAAATTTGGCTCTGAGAACCTTTTATTGACAAAAATACAGAGATATGAAATCCGAGGCTATTTCGCTTAATTCTGCTGGACTATAGCCCATGGTTTCAAAATGCAGTTTTTTTTTTTAATTCTGCTGGACTACAGCCCATGGTTTCAAAATGCACTTTTTTCCATAATTCACAAATGACGATTTCTATGATATTGATACTTAAGAGCATCACTTACTGAGCACAAATTTGAAAATTTAGCTCTGAGAACCTTTTATTGACAAAAATAGAGACATTTGAAATCCGAGGCTATTTCGCTTAATTCTGCTGGACTATAGCCCATGGTTTCAAAATTCACTTTTTTCCATAACTCGCAAATGACGATTTCTATGATATTGATACTTAAGAGCATCACTTACTGAGCACAAATTTGAAAATTTAGCTCTGAAAACCCTTTATTGACAAAAATACAGAGATGTGGGTGACAGTTTCCTCTTCTTCCTCTGAACGGCAATTTCTGCAGATATGTTTAGACTTTTAGCTTAGCTTTTTCGCATTATGCCAATAAGGCAGAGACTCATGAGAACAGATAAACGGACGCTTAAGGAGTTATGACTCAGGTTGAGAATCTCTCTGGTTCTTTGCTAGTATATGAGGGTTCAGGCTTTCGTGCTAATATTACTGGTTGGCTTATTTACCCAGATATTATTAGACAGTTGACCGTAGATAAGAAGTTGTCATTATTTGGTGAAATCGCATCCGCAGGGTGCATTCTACGTGTGCAGGCTGGGATCCTGTAAAGGTGAACCTTGATATAATCCCCTATCTCATTAAGGTGTATCCGGCATTTGATTGACAAGTTACCGGTGAAAAAAAAATATTTCCTTTGTAGAAATGCTATTACACAGCAAACATTTTGCGGCTTGCTAAATCGCATTAATTTTGGTTGAACCTCGATTATTCGTACTAATTGGGACCGAGACTGGTTCGGTAAATCGAAATGTGGGTTTGTCGGGACAAGATCAGTGAAAAAACAATACAGTGTATGCAAATTTGACACACGTATTAACGATGAAATGTAAAAAAAAAAATGTAAAATTTCGGGTGATTTTTTTATTTTATGATGCAACGCATTTTTGGGCAGCTAACTCTCGCAGCCGTTTGAGAAGGCAAAGTTGCGTCGGGCAAATGTCTCTCGATCCATTCGAGATCCGTCTCAAAAGCGACACAGGCCTTCGCATGAAATAATTCCATCGTCGTCTAAAATTAAATATCCAGGATCATTACAATCATGGTTGAACCAATCCATGGCATCGTCTTTATCCCAGTCCGTAGATCATGGAATACTGCCGAATAAGTAAGTGAAGCCATGGCACAAATAAAATAGGAAACAAAATCACTTACCATGTAATGAAAAAAGTAAAATCCGTCACAAATGTTCGGATAATTGAGCGTTCGTATAACTGAGGGTTTGGATAATCTACTGCAATGATTTGGAATGTGGAATGAGACTTCTAAGTTTGGATACAACTTTGATTCAGTTATTACCCATCGGTATGGTGATGGAGCCATCAGGTATCAGGAGACCACCATCACACTCCTTTGGCTTTCAGACTATTGTCGTTCGCGATTTTGGAGGAGAAATCCTTTCGGAGGAAAGTGGAGTGACCAAAATCAGTTCGGGTCTATGGTAATATTGCATTGAGTCTTAACAGAAGAAGCTTTGCTTGTTCTCTGACTATAATGTCAGAGGGATGGCAATATAGAAAGCTGTAGAGAGCTTAAGTCAAAGTGTAACGGAGAGGTTCAGAGCAGCCATCCTTCTTACTTTGTCGCCCAGTTTCAGGAATGCCCCAATTTAATACAAAAGAAACTCAGAAGGTGAAGTTTTGTTAAATTGTTGATATAAAAGTTATATTTCTGTAATAAACTTGTTACAATAAAAACAAAAATATCTGTCACAGGGTTTCTAGACCCTTGCAATTTGCTCAGAATTTGCATGCCAAGAAGTAAACTAAAAGAAATATGGAACCCTTCGTGTGCATGTCAAAATCGTAATTGGCCGCTTTTTTATCCCTTGTATATCAAACAAATGAAAAATATTATAAGTTTGGCACTTAAAGGCTGTTCAAATATTTTTAATTCCTTCGAAAGAAAAAAATTATACTCACTGTGGCGATGTTCGATACATTTCATCGGAGAAACTATCCGAGATGTGAGTCGAAACGGATACCGTCGATAATCGAAGAACATTCAAAATTTTTGTTAAATTATTCAACTTACTTTTTCATATTTTAGATCATAATAAATCTTTAAGCAAGATCTCTAAAAAAAAACACAATAATAAAATATTACGAAAACGATATTTATTTAAAATTAATTCATCGGTTTTATTACATTAATTGGAACTAAACCGGCCTTTTTCTTTTATGTATATATGTATATATTTCTATATATATATATATAAATTACAATTTAAGATTTGTCACATTTAATTTGGTATCAGTTACAAATTAAAATCCGAATAATGACTTAAAATAAAAAATATACTAGGCAACCTATTAAAGCACAAGTTACTTCTTACAAAGGGCGTTTGCTTAAAATAAGAAGAGCCCTAAGGACAAGACACGCGTTGTTTATTCCTTGCGACTGAATTTAATATCACGTAAAAATATTCATTTTGATTACTCTCTACTTTTATTTTTCAAAATTCTTTGATTTTTTTTTTATAACATTAGAAATCGAAATTATGAGATTAAAAAAGATGATTTGTTCTTTGGATTCGGAAATTCATAGTTAATTTGAGAAATTGAAATATTTTTTATAGATATACAATATCTTAATATACAATTGATTTTGGTAAAGCATTGTTTCCATTCTTATTCAATTTGAGTGTTTTTGAAACAATATACATAAAAGTACCTTATTTAGTAGCATGCGTTAGTAAGTACATTGACTTTTTAAATAGAGAAGAAAAATATGAATGAATAATCATGTACATAAGTACTTAATAATGAGGTAAAAAAAAACTATTTAAAAAAACAAATAAACTTATACAAATATAATCACATCCGATGGTTGCAAAATAACGTACTTAATAACTAGATTGACGAATAGAAAATAAAGCATTGTCTTGGTTCGGTGCACAGTGGAAATTAGTTATATTTTGAAGGCAAATTGTCTCCTAAATTAAAGGTTGATTGTATCTAAATCCTGGCAGGGTGCCCGCGGACTCACATCGTCTGGGTTATAAGGCGTTGCAGAGTTGATAGGCGATGTGGTAATGTTCATTTTGGCTTCACCATTGTCTGTTGTGGAACCTTGTTTTTTGCTACCCAATCCCAGAGGGAAGGCAAATTCCTGAGGTAGTTTTCGCATGATTTTACCAGATGTTATCAGTCGACCAAAGCCTTCCTATAATAGTGAATGAAAAATAAAAACGTTACCGATAATTTACAAATGGTAAAATTTTCTTTTTGAGTACACATTCGAAATGGTTTAGTTGATAAATGCATTAAGAAAGAAACCTAGCCTCAAACTTGCATCACGCTGTGCTTAGTAACTAGTTAAATTATCACGATATAAGTCAGAAGCCATATCCTATTCCCTCTTAAACCGTGATGTCATCAACGGTGCTCGTTTTTATTGTTTTAGCTGTGATCATGCCACCTACAATCGTTGCATTGTATAGAGTTAGAATTTTTCACCGAATTTAGGTACTTGGGCATTACGCTGGATTGCAACTTGAATTGTTAATATTAAAAAAGTATTGTACATAGCTAGGAACAAGATTTTTCATCTACGTTAAGTCGTTCCATCTAACCTTTTAATCACCATCTACTATACACTTATAAACTCTCGTTTTGAGTACTGTATTTCTTGTTGAGGTAACAACCTCTAATCACAGCACAGAAAAATGTAATCAGAGTTATGTTATTTAAGCATAAAAAAGAGACATCGCTTCCATTATTTCAATCTGTTAATGTTCTGCCCCTAAGATGCCTGTAAGTTTACAAAGAACTGAGATAGTTCTATCTACGGGGAGGTTGTTCCAACTTTATAAGAACCGATCTTTATTCGCTTGGGTCTTCAGCCTCAGTAATAGTCCCAAGAGCTAGAACGGGTCGCTTAAGACTTTTGCTTCATCTGTAGCTCCATTTATATACAAAAAACTGCCTCCAGATATATGCTATCTTACCACTTCCATGCGCGAATTCCTTAGATTCATTAGAAAGTGGATTCTTTCTCCATCAGGTGTGGAAGACTAAATTTACATAATTTCGTAATTCATAATTCAACAATTTAACTTAATTAACTTAATAACACATTCTTTTCTTGCTGTCCAGTTTAGTCATTCATCATATTTTATTATTGCCACCTTCTGATGTATTTTGCGCCTCTTGAATTCTTAAATCTTATCTTTATTCTATTTCTAGTGTCCGACCGAAACATGATTTTCAACCGAAACCGAAGCCATAACCGAACATTCGGCCTTGGTCTAAGTTTCGGCCGAAACCGAACCTTTTTTAGAGAAGTTAAAGTTGATTACGTATTTTAATTGTTTTAATAAAAATTTGGTATATTTTTACAAACAGAAAGTCATCTCGTCCGAAGTCACCTGACACGTCACACAAGCACTTACCTAGCCATATAAGCACGAGAAAATAAACAAATTCAAAAATACGGCTCACGGACCAAGAAATCACGCGAAGTTAACCGTGCTACTCAAACAAAAAAGTTTGTCTTATAAAGACTCAATTCAATCTCATCATGTACCAGAGTTGATTTTGATCAGTCCTCAATTTTTGGAGTAGATTTCCCTTCCAACAATTATAGACTATATACTCTCAAAAACTAATTTGCCGATATCGGCCGGCTCCATCACGATAACAACCGATGGGTCAAAACTCGTACGAAAAGTGGAAGAACTCTCCTTCCATGTTTTACCACGACCGCGAAATCGCTGTTGTATAGTAACATTTCTGGAAATATTAACTTCGACCGACAGCCAAGCGGCCATAAAATCTACATCTAAGCTTGTCAAGGAACGCCGCGTATCCCTTAAGGAGATAGCAGACCTTTTGAAGGTTCACCTTTACGGGGTTCTAGAACATGGGGAAATCCGCAGAAACTGCTGAGCAGTTGAGCTTGCCTGTGAAGGTAAAATTCACCCTCACAGATGCATCCCACAATATATTGACATTACATTAGCTGCCGTCAAACTAAGCTTAAAAAATAAATACATCAACCATCTTGCAACATCACCAGACAAACCTGGAACCTCCTAAACAAACAGAGAACCAGAAAGCTACAAAATCTCCTCAATGAATGTCCGGTCATAGCAATATCAAGACATAGAAAGCTATGTTCCCATTTCTTCACAGCTTCGCCCCAACTTGCTAAAGCAAACCCAAAAAACCTCGCTCAGTTCATTTGAGAAGCAAAATAGTTCTCTCCACCTTCTCCTTCTTCACCGTCCGGGAGGAAAACCTCTCAATACTCACTTACTCCCCAATATAGGTAGATACGTTAATCCATAATACGTTAATCCACATAACCCTCGCGGTATCACAAAAGAGCAGGTTAATTACAGACAATCACATAATATGGCCTCATCAGTATCTAATCAGAACGATAACACGATGTTAAATGAATCTTACCAAGGAGTGCACCCACAATTTTTAAAGTCACTGTATTTAATCTGGTCTGCACACTTCAAGGAAGAATTAATATGAATAGATCGACAAATATTGCTCTTGAGTTCCTTAAGTGTATCTGGATTGTCCACGAAGAAAAGATCATTTATGGTTCCCCACACTACTATTTACATGGTTATTGAACTAATTATGTCACAAGTCCAACTAAAATTATGCAGCTTCTGTGAGGTTTCTTTCATTGCAATTTAAATGGGTTAAATAAACTGTCACTTAAAAATCCAGAGCAAACAGTAAAACGTTAAAAACCTATTGGGGTTCTCTGACTTGTGTACACACCTTCGACAACATTAGTAATATTCCCAATTAAACGTACACGAGAATATGTTCGGCAATCAACCAGCCTGTAATTGGTGCGTAATTTCGACCGTCGTTTTTTTTTTTCAAATTCGCACTATTTAGTTCAATCTATGGACGGATCTATTTCCGCAATCGTGCAGTAGCAAGAGTACTCAAAGATCTTGACATCCATAAATCCATATGGATGGATAACAGCATACTTTCATGGGGCTCTACGAAAAGAGTGGAATTTAATGCCTCGAAAACTCAATGCTGTCTTCTGTCACAAAAGCGAAAAGAACACTCTCGACCATTATCCATGAATGGCACTTGCATTGCTGAAGCCGTAAATCATTTAGTGCCTGGTATGTGTATCAACAACAACCTCGGTTGGAATGATCGTTAAAAAAATTAAAACAACATTCGCTTTGGAACCAGCCTCTTTAAAAAAAAAAGTTAGTGCAAAGAGTTTTTATCTTAGTTCGTCAAAGAGCATTTTCAATATTTTTATAGAATCGATGCTACTACGCCCTACAGCCCATGATTGGGACCTTGAACATTTTAGCTTTTGCATTCCAAAATGGACCTTATTGCCCAATAGTTTTTGAAACACTTACAATTGCCCTTAACATCTGAAAGGGATTCAAAAGATATCTGAAAGATATAACTTCTTGTGTTTGAGTCAGAGTTTTGAGTGATTAATATTTTTACATATTAGTTGATCTCTGTAAAGGCTGACATAGGCACCCTTAAAGTCCATGAGCAGATGGTAAATATCGATTTGAAAGTGCTGAGCGTCGATAGCGATATTTTTTCGCCTTAAATGAATCAATCAGGATATTGCCACTTAGGTGTTCAAACAGTCTGTCTAAAATAAATGCAACTGTTTTAAAGATTTACGAGATGGCGGAATAATAGTATGCGGAACGATCACCTAAAATGGAGCACTTGAGGTTATAGGAATGTTTAGATCACCAAAATGTCGGGAATTACTTGCAAAGAAATATTGGAGTCAGCTTTACTTAAGTTGAATGAGTTGTGGCCAACTCGCAAAGTATACGAAGTAAGGAAGCAGTACGGCAATAAAGGAACAGTTGTTTGGGGTATTAAGCCATTTGGGCCAAAATATCGCCTAATAACATTACATTTTTGTACGACTCAACTCCCGATTGCAAGTTTGAAGAAGATTTTAGCTATAAAAATTATTAACTCCTTAAAAATTGCTACATAAAAGTTACCTGGTGTGCAAATGCATATCCTGATCGTAAGGAACGCCTGCCTCTTCTGCTCGATGATACCCTTTGTACGTCAGTACTTTGCCTTAGTTTCAACTGGGCGGCACGTTGCTTATATCGAATCTGCAAAAAAAAACACAACAGCTTGTGTATAGAGACTTTAAAGATTTAATATGCGATAAATATTACCTTATCGGACAAACTAGGAAATACATCCACTGAATAAAACTTATATGCCAATACGGGCATTGTAATCAGGATTACTGTTATTACTGTGGTGAACCAAAATGTAGCTTCTTTCATTGCTTGTGTCAATGAGCCAACATAAGGCCCACCAATAACATAATTGTAGAAATAGTCCAAGACAAAATACCAAATAAGGCTTCCCCATATCATTATATGATTAACTACCGTCCAATAGGATGTATAAAGAGCGATCTGCACATAATAATATTGCTTAAAGTTAAACATAAAAAAATTAAATAAAAATAATATTATACCTGAGCAGTATTATCAATAATTAATATGGTCGCAACGACTGCGCCCAGAGTCATATGATCACTCAAAATGTAACCATTCGGGGAGACACCTTCCTTATAAGTACCTGCAGAAGAGCTTTGAATAGACAAAACTTTTTGGTGATTTGATTAGGACTTACCATATGGTATCAAAAATAGAACTAGCGAACTAAAGACTCCATGTAGAACGCTTCGTACGAATTCATTTGTATTGAAGAGAGAACTCTTTAAACCAGGTGTATAGAGCTTTGGAAATTCTACACTATGTTTGTCGGAAACGTCCTGTTCGAAAACACCCAACGCAAGCACCGGCAGTGATGTATAAAATAAGTTGTACACTGATATGAACATTGGATCAAAAACAGTCTTATAAAAAGAAACATAAAAAATGTATTAGTATTAATTGGGGAACATTTTTAAATGCGAACTTATGTACCTGCGCACTAAAGCCACAGAAAAACGAATACCAGCAATGACATAATGTGAAGGCAAAATTTTTATAAAAGAAATATCTCAAAAATTTACACATTCTATAGTACGACCACCGTCCGTGTACCAATAGCAGTCGTTCAAGATATTTAAATTGCGCTATCGAGTAGTCACTGGCGAGTACCGCCTGCAGTCCTTCTTGCCCAGATATTCCAACACCAATATGCGCCGCTGAAAAAAAAAACGATTCCAAATTATTTGATATCTAGTCTTTGATATTTTTTTCTTAAGTTTTGCCTCAGTTACCTTTTATCATTGATACATCGTTAGCCCCATCGCCTATTGCTAACGTGACAGCATTCCTCGATCGTTTTATAAGCTCCACCACTAAGGCTTTTTGCAGAGGAGTTACACGACAGCAAATCACTGATCTACACTGTGCAGCAATGTCCAGGAATCTATGAAAAAATTAAAAATTAAATTAATGAAGGAATCATGGCTCAATAAACAAGGCACCAATTTGGACGTATCGCGAGTTCCACACGTTTCTGAGAAGGAATTTAAACTTTTTCGTTAGTTTCGGTTAGTTAATGTCGGGTCACTTTTCAATGAATATCAATATCTAAATTGGAGGCCCTTTTTCTATATTTCGGATGTTTACACTCAAAATTCAGTTTTGAAGAGAAGTTTAAATTCAGATAGATTTGTTCGCAGAATCTCAAGGTAGTCTTTCTTTTTCAAAGTACCAGTTATATTTATCATTGGGTCAATATGCCACCAAAAAAAACTTCCCCATACTAATAAACTTTCACCCTCGCGCTGCAAAGTTGGTTTTACATGATTTTTTTGTATAGGTTCATGAGGGCGACGCCACAAGTATTTTTTCCCATCTGAATGAAAGAGAATGATTTTCGTTTCGTCGGACCAGACTTCATATTTCCAATTTTCTATGGTCCAAGATTTATGTTCCTTTCAAAATTTTAACCGAGCTTTAATGTTTTTCTCGGACAACGAGGGATTTTTCTTTTTGGTGGCTGACATCAAACCAATTTTGCGAAGAGCTCTTTTGGCCTTCTTTTCGCTGACTTCCTTGTTTATTGCTTTTAGAACTCTCTTGACGTCTAAGCCTTTTTGGGTATTATCATACGCTCAATTAATCACGCATCCCCATCTGATAACAGCATGGCCACCATCCGCAAAATGTAGATTTCCAGATCAGAAATATCTTTGCGGATGAGGACTGCATGTCGTCTTCCAAACTACTCGGCATTTTCCACGTTTTAAATCAAGTAAAGGGATACTTCGAGCAAAATGGACTTCAGTTCAAGAAATAACATCCTACAACCCACAAATATGGGTTAAAGGTTCCTCCTGGGTTCATGCCAGGAGGAAGTAGACCAAACCGGAAAGAAGGAAAATCCGTCTGTTTCTGTCGTACACAGCTTTATAAAGGATTCAGTAAAGAATGTAAAAAACCGCAAAAAAAAAACATGTCAGGAAACGCAGGCGATATTGAGAGCTGTTTTAAATTCAAGTCTTTCCGGAAGTGAAGTTAAGGCAGAAACTGGAGTTACAGCTAGCAGACCGACTGTTCATCGCGTGATACAGAAGCCAGCCACATTCGCCATGAAAAAATGAAGAGGAAACCTCCATCGAATACGGTACGTAAAATCCAGCAACCAAGTCACATCAGGTGGAATTGAAAATGGAATACCGTCGACTTCTGATGAAAAAAAAAATAATTTGGCCGGATCTGATGGATACAGCTCGATACTGGAAAGAGCTTTTCCGCAGTTTTCGGAAATATTCACCCGACCTGAACATCATGGAAAACGTGCGGGGTTGGCTGTCAAGAAACGACAACGAAGGAGGAAGGCAATATGATGAAACGGAAGAGATTATTGAAGACATGAGACTAGCCTGGTCCGAACTTTTACTAGGTTATTTGACAGCACACAATGAATTTCTTCACAGCAGGCTACTTATAGTGATTCAGCGTACCCAATCTAAGTAAGTACCCAATACTAATAATAAATGAATTAAACCAATATTTATTTATATTAAAAAATGTTGTGTTGTTTTTTTTTTAACTTCTAATCTTCCATCTCTTAATCCACTTAGGATTAAGCTACTGTTGGCAATAAAGTGACACAAAAAAACACGTAAATTTTATGAACTTTTTGGGAAAAGTGTCATTAAAATTGAGCTTCACATTTCTGTGATCAATGAAACATAGCTTAATGAATTCAAAACTATAGCTCAGTAGAGAATATTTTATCTATCTCGTTATTAAAACCACAGCTATGTAATTCGTAAGCTTACTCGTATTCAATAAACTAAGCGTTTATAAAAACAAGTATTTGACTCTGGATGTTTACATGTTTACCATGTTGTTGCCAAGATTTATGGCAGGCCCCGTTGATCAAATCCTTCGTCCTGCCAATATTTCTATGTGGCTGTGAAATTTTGGCAAATCTTGAAGCAGCTTCTGCCAATAAATTGAAAGTCTTTTACAATATCTATGCAAGAAACACCTCTATCTATCTTCTGCCAAACATTGAGTCATTTGAAATTGAGCTGTGTTTAACTATCTATCAAAATGGCTGACACGCACTGTTGGTTTTAAGGACTGTCGACGTTTTAAACAAGCGAATCAAATTAATTGGTCTTTTTATGATATTTATATAGTCAAATACTGAAAACCTGGGTAAACGTAACCTGTAAGCTTTCTTACCTGGCTTCAAGTTCGGGTGATAGACAATGAACTAGAGAATGTCCATTCACAACAATCGCAAAACCCGCAGTTTCCTCAATATCTTGGTTAGGCTTCGTTGAACTCAAATCCACCTCGTCGAACATATCACTGCACTCGGCACTGAAAATAATATAATATAATTAATTTTTAAAACCTTGCTAGTAAGTTTAGTAATATTACCTAAATGTAACCACGGAAATCGCTGGTGGCGACGGCACTGCAGTTTTATATTCATTCATCACAGATGATCCATTATAATTTGTTTTATTTAAAGCTGAAGTTAAATTTTGTACTAGAGCTGAAATAAAATAAAATTTTATACATTTTTGAGGGACATGACTTTTTGAAGCTACTTACGAGGGCTGGGATGAAATTTATTTACAATCCTAATAGATTCTTTAAATAACTTTAACTGCTTTTCAACCTCATCAAATGAGCTACCATCAACAATAAATACATCCGCGAAATCATCCGTCAACAACTGGCATGAATATCCAATATTTATAGCGGTTTCTAGAAAAAACAAAAACAATTTTCATTTTCGTTATGAAAAATATTATGACAATCAATGTTACGCTCTATAATAAATTTAATAATTTTAATAAGTTTCTGATTGAGAGAATCGCTCCCTTTTCTATAATTTCCATCTACTGAACCGGAGAGCCTTGGTTTCGTCGCGTTCTAGCAGCTCATTCCATTGAAGGAAGATCTTCAAGCGATCTTCGAATCAATAAAAGAGAAGAAATCTGCAGGAATCGACGGCATATCTTATTTTATATTCGGTCCTCTTGGGCTCGAGCTTGACCAAAATAAACATTTTTAGATTCTAAGCTCGATGCAAGGGTTAATGATGTCTGTTCCTAAGCACTTGTCAAACCCATGCTCGCTTATGGATGTACCGAGTAGTTCATTTTTATTTAAAAACAAAATGTTCTGTTACTAAAATTATTTTCGAGAAGCGATTTTTTTGTTAATAAAGAGCAAAAATCACATAACATAATGTAGCAAAATTTAGTATAAGTACCATGATAAGGATTCAGTGCCCGCAAAGGGCCAATTTGCTACTAAGTTAACAAGCCACAGTGCGAGTCTTAACTTTGGTTTTGGTTCCAACATAAAACTTTCGTTCAACAATTGTTTTGGTTTTACAATGGTTTTTTAATTTAAAAACCATTTAAATTTTAATTAAAAACGATTTTGCCACATCGTTTTTAGTTTAACGCTAGCATCCTGCCATTTAGTTTATCCTTTTAGCATTTAGAAAACTGAAACTAAATGATGTTGACGTCTACTTTGACAGGTGCTGTTTCAAATGTTGATTTTGATTATAAAAGTGTTTTTATTTCTATTATAGGAAAAAATTCTATGGGGGACAGATCTCTTCAACTATTGGGTGGTCAATTTAATCATATCGACGCATTCTTCAAAGATTCCTTTGGAGCAGGTTTGAAATTGGAATATACAACAAAAGGGCATAAAACGGATCGAAAATTAGCAAAAGCTAATGTTATAAAGAATAGTTCAATTTATATCAAAGTCAGATTTTTTTTGGGACTTTTGCAGTGTTTTTAAACTTAAATTAACTGTTTTTTTTTTTCTAACATAATTTTGATCCAAGTTTTCTTTTTTTTATTTCATACATTTTTACCATTATTTAGTATTTCATAACAATTGGGCTGTCAAATTTTGTTCGAACAAAGCTTCCACCACTTCGTTTAATAAGCTGAAATTTCTTTTTACACTCTGACGCTGAACGAGATAAACCAAAAATTTTAACTACAGTTCAGGATTAGTAAAACTTGCGCACCGAGAAAGGTAAAAAGCCAGACCGATGTTGCTTCGACTACCAGCATTTGACGTAAACTCTGACTGTTAAACTGGTCAAACGCTTATTTTTCTAGTTACTTGTGAATAAAGTTAGTTAGTTATTCTATTTGGTAAAAAAAATTCAAATTGATTTGTTACCGCACATTTTACACACAGAGATTCGATGTATTTACGTTTCTATATCTATCAATTAATTAACAATTTAGTTCATATATAATCCAAATAATACAATAAACAGCAGTTCTGAAGGAAAATTACCACAAAAAAGTTCAATTTAATCATAAAAAAAAAATAGAAAATTAGATATATTCATAATAATAATGATTTAAAAAATAAATATATAATAAATAATATAAACAAAAAAAAGAAAAACAAAACATTATGTAGTAAATATTTCTATACATATGCATGAAAATTGCGTACATATGTAGGTATATATATATGAACAGAAATATCACAGAAACGAATAAAAGATAAATATAAAAAAATGAATTAACAAGTAATTAATAAATAAGTAAGAAAAGAGAAAACATAAAAAAAAATAAAATAACAAGCACGAAAAAACTTAAATTAATAGGTGAATAAATAAATAAATTAAAAAATAGATTAATAAATAATAAATAGACAAATAAATAAATAAAAAAAACATAAATAATTTGTTTAATAAATGAATACATGCTTTGAATTCGAATTAATAAAATTAAAGCCTTATATGAAAATAGAATAACGACAAAACATGACTTAACCAAGTATAATAACACATTAATTGAAATTAAAAATAAATATTAAATGAGTGGTATTAAATACTTAATTGATTAACCTGAATATTGTCGGCGAATGCACAGAGGTCCTTGAATGTGAATTGAAAATGCATTGAAACTAATCAACTGAGTTATATTTTTTATGATGTCAGTTTCAACATTAGCCAGAACTATTTCGAACTTAAGCCGCTTGATCACCATACTAAAATCGTTAATTGTTGATTCTGTATAAGAGCTGATATCAATACTTATATAATAGAGGAAAAGCTTGCAGGTTTGTATGTAGAAGGTTTGATTTTAAACAACACCTCCGATTTCAAAAATTCTTTCACCAGTATTAAGACTGTGTTTTCATGCTGTACATAGTTTTTATATTATCCCGTATGAATAAACTAACTAAAGTCAATGAAAAACACAGTTGAGCGAATACGTTGCTTGAAAACGATGCGTGAACAGAACTAAAAATTGCTAAATCATGAATTAAAAAAACATATTTAAAATTAATTTCAATTTGTAAGGGTATATACAAAAAAAAAACCTTGCGTGTCTGTGACAAAAGAGGTAGAAAAAGTATCATTCGGTACTCTTAGGACTCTAAATTCCCCATCTGTGTTGTACCTCAAAAGCCCAAGTTCTCTGGGGAAAAGTAGTATCGGATGTTGGTGTAATCGACCATCTTTGACAACCCCCTATACTAACGTCCATACATAAATTCTACTCTCTCAAGCCTTGGGAAATCGAGCTATTTTACAAAATTTGACTTTGTGTTAAAGCCTTACGTAGGTAGGATCTGTTATTCAATTTCGCAACCAACGGATCATCTCAAAAATTAAGATACAGCTCATGGCAGAGTGCGAGAGTCAAATTGAAAAAAAAAATCAATTAATAAACATAGACACAGTGACTAAACGCCTTTTCAGATGCCTCCTTTGTTATATTGGTCCTAACCATTGCTTGGATCTTTTAGCGGAACCATTTGACCAACCGGTCGGAAAGTTGACTTAGATCCTAAAAAAGTAAAAAGATGGTGTTCGACGAGAGCAATCTATAGTAGGTGGTGCGCTGGACGTAGATCTTAAAGGACGCATATGTATATGCATTTCCACTCCAAAAAAACAAAATTTTCAAAATTTCAAAAAATAAAATGATTACCCTGCTTGTCACCGGTGAGAACCCAAATTTTTATTCCCGCCATTTGCAGATTGGCAATTGTTTGAGGAACACCATCCTGCAGTTTATCTTCTATTGCTGTTACACCAACTAATTGCATCTCACATTCGATCTCCTCATATATAGCATCAAGTTTGTCCTCACGGTCGCTTAGAGACACAGCAGCCTCTTGCTGTCGTAAACGCCAAGAATTGAAGAAATCTTCATCCAAATGACGTTCAGCAAGAACCAGTGTTCGAAGGCCTTCACCGGCGAATTTCTAAAAGAAAAAACAAACATTAATAAATGTGTTACAGGAAGACCACCATTCCATTACGTTTAGATGCTCCTGAGTTCGAGCTTTAATATCCAACTGACTTGAATTCAGTCTATCGTAAATGACATTATCGGCTCCTTTACAATATAAAACTAACTTATTATTTCTGCGTAATATCACTGACATTCTCTTGCGAACGTTGTTAAAGTCCAAAATCCCTAAAAGTTCGTACTCCTGGAAATGAAAAGACCAAATAAGTGAAAGCAAGGTACAATAAGTTGTGTGTTACAAACCTCTGTGCGGCCCATGACTTCTATAGTAATACTGTTTGGTGTTCTGGATCTAAAAACAAAACCGAAATTTCTTGCCGCCGAAACAAGTGCCGCTTCATCTGGACTTTGTGCCTGATATTCAAGCCTGTTGCGAAAAAGTACGTTAAGTGCGAAAATTCAAGAAAAGAAAATACCTACCTTCCGTCCACATATTCCGGCATTACTGTATGGCATAGTGCCAATAGCCGGAAAAACGTATGTGCATGTTCTTGATCGGATTTTAGAGCGTCCAAAAGTGATTGGTCGTACCATTTGAAATCTGGTTCATACTCGGTATTTGCGGAAAAGTCAACCCTTGGAGTGTTCTGTAAGTTTAAGATTTAAAACCATTTTTATTTTTCAATTCTCTTTACATAATTTTAAGCTTAATAAAGAATCAAGTGTAAATAAAAAAAGATGAAAGGCGAATGGTGCAAGGAACTTTTTTGTGGCAAGATATAGAATAATGTGCTAACGCTGGCTGAGGAAAGATTCGTTTAAGATTGTGGCAAATGTCCCTAGTGAAACAAAAACTCTAGCTGATAATTATATACTATAAGTCCCAGTGTTCTTCGCTAAGATTCTTACAACTTTTTCGCTCTAAACCGACTATGAGACAGAGTAAGCTGAGTTGAAGAAATGAAGGATTTTTAAGAGAAGAGAAAGACTCCGATATCAACATATGTATTAGCGTTCACTGAAATCGAAGAATTTTTTTTCGTCATTAGGAATAACTTTAGTATTTGAACCTGGCTAAACAATTGTTCCAATGAAAAGAAAAGCGCTTAAATAATTGCGTCTTGTAGCCATCTCTATGGCGTGAAGTTCCATTAAAAGGGACCAAGTTTGGGTAACGGGCTGGCCACTACAAGTCAACCCCTTGTTTACATAAGAAGCTCCGGGAAGCTTTTACTATAAAAAGTCACCGATGCCCGTGAAAAGCGAGCCGTTTCTCTGACCTGTTGGAAATGTGTTGATAACACATTTCATTTGTATTCGAAGACTATAAGGTTGAACTTGGCTTAACTGAATAGTTTTTTTTCATATTGGTTAGCGCAGCTTCTGCAGATGTCATTTAAAATGGTTCAAATGAATCGAACAAGCACCGAAGGTTGTTCGTTATTTTAATTAAGTAAATCCTATGGTGTGCTTTAAGCAAACTTAAAATGGAAATGTTAAGTGATTTCTTTATATCTGTCGCTTGGATATTCCTTTGTCCAAATACCAAGAGTAGTTTGATTTTTCCCCACATTTCAATTTTATGTGTGATTTGACGTGATTGTCTGCCAGAATGGTAATCATATAACAGGCAAAATAACATAATATAGTATATACGGATAGTACTTGATACTTTTTCGGTTGCATAGATTTCCGCCTGAAAAAACTCTGCAAGAGACTTGATCTGAAGAACTCAATCCCTCCAAAAGGAGCATAAAATGTATACAGTCCTGTTGTTTGTATAGAGAAGAAACATTCCAATTTCGACTTAAGTTTGGAGTCAATATGGTTCAAAAGCACATAGTTACAGTCGAGAGGTAGAAGACAATCTCTCTGAGCTAAGGAAGTGCTCAGCATGACATTTCTGTAGACTGTTTATCTTTGAATGAAATTAAGCAGTGATGGGAACATCAAGTCATTAGTATGTGCGGCAATTTCAATGTCCTTTTCTATAAAACCTCTCGGATATGGTTCATAATAAAAAAAAAACACAACAGTGTTAAATCAACTCAATCTTTAGGTTCTGGGATCTTCCTTACTGAGCTTTTATTAATGAATGTCATTTAAGGTAATGCCATTTTAACTTTGTCGTTTTGCTATCTCTCGAAGCTTTGTTTCCGAGATTAATTGGCTCGTATATGTTGCTCCATGAGTTTCGTTCCCCTAATAAAAAAACTATCATATAGCGTTAAGCTAAAGCAGGCCTTCTCGGTAACGTAGCAGTTATATGGACACATATACAGATGAATAGAAATTTAAACTTTTGGGGCAAAAAAAAAATGATGGCTCAATAATTGTCGAAGGATGTTTGTCTTGCGTCAGTGTCGCAAACTTCATCCGAAAACATGAATGGGGGTCTTTAAAATATGAAATGGTCTCAACTAATGGAGAAGTCTTGAGATCAGTGAGATTGGAACACATTAAAAAGTTGATCACTGAGTAGATTTTCGACGAAAATGAGGACGAACCAGATTTTATGACGAAAGTCTTTTCAGCTATGGGGCTTACTTAATTTGGCTATTCAGCTCAAAAAACACAATGTTGATGAAATGACTTGCAATAAAATTTAATAATAAAAATCAAAAATAAAAGCCAGAATTTTATATGAATTTTTCTGACAAAATTTATTGTCTCGTAACTAATGAACGGCAGTGTAGAACTGATATGTAATATATTGAAAAAAAAACTCTGGGAAACTGTTGTTTATATGGATTATAAAATAGTAAAATAAAAATTTCATTAGAAAACTAATTTGATTTTAATAGAGTAAGTCTAATTCTTAAGCGGTTTTTTGTTATAAATATTGAACCACAAATCATTTTCAGGTATTCATTTTACAAATTCGCTTCGAATGAAACCACAATTTGGATTCGGTAGTCTGTATGTATGTACATTTAGTTCGTACAATAATAACAATTTTAAAGGTCTGCTACCGTAGAATTTATGAACCAGATATACGAAAATATAGAATATCTTTCAACTGAAATAATTTAAGACAATAAATAATAAAAAAATAATGAAATATTTAAAGAAAAAAACAAATAATATACGACAAATAGTATTGACAATGTATTCTTGCAGCATCATAGGTTCGAATTTATCACTACTCGCGTGCCTGAGGGCCTTACTTTTGGAGTAAAACATGAAAATGCCCCAATGGACTGCAAATAGGTCACATTCTTCGCATAAAGGTCCATTTAAGTTTCATGCTAAGGGAAGGATACGTTCTAGTATTAAAACATGAGGCATTAAAACCAAATCATATTATATAGGGCAAATAGTTTTACCGATGTGTTCTTGTAGCATCATTGGCTAGAAGGAAAGTACGAGTGAAACCCTCAATTTAGAGAAAAAATAAAAAATAATAATAATAATAATAAGTAAAGGTTAACACAACAGTATTATACTAAGTTAAAGAAATATATATACTACTGTGTCCAAAAAATAAGGTGACATTGTATTTATTTTGAAAATTCTTTATTTATTCTTCCAAATCAATTTCATCCCTTCAAAGTAATCCCCTCCCGATGCAATGCACTTATGCCAACAGATTTTCCAATCTTTGAAACACTGGTTGTAGTCACTTTCCGGGATGGCCTTCAGTTCCGTCTTCACTGAGGCTTGAATCTCCTCTATCGTATCAAAACGGTGTCCCCGGAGCGGTCTTTTGAGCTTGTTGAACAGCCAGAAGTCGCACGGCGCCAGATCAGGTGAAAGTGGTTGCGGAACGATATGGGTTGAGTTTTTGGCGAAATGATCACGAATAACGAGTGCGGTATGGGATGGTGCATTATCGTGGCGTAAAAACCAAGAATTGTCTTTCCACAATTCCGGCCTTTTTAGGCGGTTAGCGTTACGCAAACGACGCATAACGTTCAAATAATATTCCTTGTTGACTGTTTGGCCGGTTGGAAGGAATTCATAAAGCACAACACCACGATAATCGAAGAAAACAGTCAACATGACCTTGATTTTTGAGCGACTTTGGCGCGGTTTTTTTGGTCTCGGCTCTCCTTTGGCACGATATTCGCTCGATTGATCGGTTGTTTCGGGGTCGTAAGCATAGATCCAAGTCTCATCGCCAGTTATAATGCGTTTCATGACATCCTGGTAGTCGGAAAGCATTGTTTCACACACTTCAACGCGACGCCTTTTTTCCAAAAAATTCAATGTTTTCGGTACCATTCGAGATTTGACGCGCTTGAGGCCCAAAGCATCCTTCAAAATGGTATTGACTGAGCCTTTCGATAAGCCAACTTCATCAGCAAGGTCTCTAATCGTTAATCGATGGTTTTTCAACACCAAATCTTTGATTTGTTGGACGTGAGCTTCATCGGTTGAGGTTGATGGTCGCCCAGAACGCTCTTCGTCTTCGACACGTTTACGGCCGGCTTGGAAATCGCTATACCACTTGTAAACATTTTTTTTAGACAAAGCCTCATCATCAAAGGCTTTCTGCACCATCCTCAATGTATCCGCAGCAGAAAATTGATTCCGCAAACAAAATTTAATGCAAATTATTTGCTCAATAAATTTCGACATCGCAAAAAACGAAAAACTCACTTTTAGCAGCTCACAAAACGACGCGTATCTCAAACACTATGAATATATTTTGACATGAAATTTCACATAGATGTCACTGACAGTACTACCAACCTAAAAAGAAAGAAAAATTTCCAAATCCTTGTACGCGCGCAGTTTAAATTCATATGTCACCTTATTTTTTGGACACAGTAGTATACAAGTAAATTTAAATATATATAAATAAATAAATGAATAAATAAATAATTTAATAAATAACTATATAAGTAAATAAAGAAATTAAATAAATATGTACATAAATAAAAATAAAAGATGTACGTTTGTGTTACACGATACTTTTAACAAAACAAGAAATAAACATATTAAGTTATGTATGCGCCAATAGTTAACTGTGAAATAATGCCAAGGGAGATTTAGCATAATTTTCAGTAACTTGTTTTGCCTTTACTGTAACTTCTTCACATAACACTTAGCACAGTAACGCCATACTGAACAATCATACAAAAGAATTGTTTGAAATATAACTTTGAAGCTTATCAGTTTATTTTCAGCTGATAATCGCGATTTTCTGTTAATAAAAGGGTACATTACGCTGAACTTTAATTTCGAATCCACGTGCAAACCCAAATATTTAACGAAAGATTACCATTTTACTAGATTTCCATGTTATCTAAGTTAATTTTGAGGAAGAAAGAGAGGTTTTCTTTTCCGAGTGAAAAATATACCTTGGATTTTCTTCCGCATTTTGAAGTAGACTTCCACTTTTTGAAGTAGTTATCAACAATATTGGCCGCATGATTTAGATTCGTCTCAATGTTGAGAACGAATTAATGCGAGGAAAATATCGTAGAGTCGTCAGCGTACATTGCTGATTCGCAACCTGGCAAATTACGGAAATTAGACATAAACAAATTATATAAATCAGGAGATAGAACCCCACCTTGGGGTAGACCATCAGCAAAATGAATAAAGTTTGAGGAATTTTTATTGACATTTACTTTGAAACAGCGATTGGACATAAAACTTTGGAAAATTTTACATAAAAATGAAGAAGAGTTAAAAGATTTCATTCTGAATATAAGGCCATCATGCCAAACTGAATCAAAAGCCTTTTCGATGTCCAGTAATATCCGTGGAGTTTCCTAAGGTGAGATTTCTTTTGACTCTACCGCAAGTTCTTCGAACTTGGTGGGTAGTGCTGTGGTAGCGCCTAAAACCAATTTGTTCGTCAGGATATATTTTTAGCTCATCTATAACTTTTAAGAGTTTTTCTTTCACAATAATTTTTTAAATATATATTCAATATTTTATCAGGATCGCCTGCTTTATTTAACCATAAGTTATTAAAAAGCTGTTGGATTCGTTCTCAAGATATACGAGACGAAAAATGCGCCCAAACACGTACACACATATTGGGACCTTAGATATTTATGCCATCATTTTGAATTCTGAAAATCGAACACCAATTACAAGAACTTCCAGATGAGAAATCAAAAATATTAGGGTGCTTCCAGATGTTCGACATGGCCGAGCAAAAAATCGTTCCAGTTTTTCGATTAGGAAGTAGGAATGCAAAAGAATCCACATTGGTGGAAAATTTTTGACAATTTACAGGCATATATAGTATATGGACTTTTCTTTTCTGTTCTTACTTTGATAAACAATTTCTGATCTTGTTATTTCTCACTGAACAAATCTCATATGTGAAATATTTCTTTTGCCTATATGCCAAATAACCTTCTTATTAAATTGCAATGTTTCAATAAAGTCATTTAAATGTGCCTTAAATAAAGCGACAGAAAAAAATTTAAGCTAACAACTTTTTCAGCGTGTCTTCAACCAAAAGCTACTTACTTGAGTGATTTCAACTGTCTCGCCAGTTCTGAGGTCGATAACATCCCCAAAAGCCCTTCCGTTGATGCTGCACTTATTGAAGGTCATTATATTTTGTGTCAGAGTTCCAGTTTTATCTGAGAAAATATACTGTATTTGGCCTAGTTCCTCATTAAGCGTTGTTGTCCTTGCTTTCGCATGGGTTTTGGTCTTTTCATAGAACATTTGTTCGTCCCAATTAATTAAAAACGATTGGGCAAATCGAATAACCTAACCAAAATAAATTTAAGCATAAAAGTTCCATATTCGAAGTTTAGTACTTACCTCCACTGAAACGTAGAGAGAAATTGGCACAACAGTATTGAGAACAATTGCATAAGAAAAAAATACAAGCAAGCCAATAATCGTGGCACCTTGAGCAACATCCTTAGGTATAATATGTTCCCATGGTAAGTAAGCCTTTTCAAAAAAGAAATTTTTAAAGAATGAAGCTATCAAATTTAATGTGAAGTGCATACCTGAAAGTGTTGTCCAATGAGACCCTCCCAAATTGCACAAGCTATCGTAAAAAATGCGCATATGGATAGAAGAAAAAGTACAATCTACAAGATGAGTCAGATCAGATCAAAAATATGAGAATTCAAGATTTTCAATCTTACACCAATAATGATGAAATTCAAAAGTCTATCTACTCCCGTGCTCTTGAATTGTGTTTTTCCAGAGTTTTGCATCAGTTTTGTGTCCTTACCCGCAAATACAACAACACCATAGCACCATTGCGTATTTCTGAGAACACATCCACGTAAGAGGATCTTCTCGTTATCTAACGCAAATCTTTGATTGTTCCAAATAAGTGTTCCTGTTTTTCCAAAAAAAAGTTGAATACGTTTTTAACGAAATTACAAAAATATAATGATACCTTCGAATTTATTGAGATGATTGTTTGGACGTTCACAGATTATTTCGCCGTTAAAGTTCCAAATTAAATTGTGCTTTTGGCCCAAATAGATTGTTTCCGTCAGACATTGCTTACACTTGAGGTTTGTTTCGCCATCCAACTCAGCGGTCTCGATAAAGCAGAGGCCATTCGGTTCACTGGTCGATAACAATAATATATCTGCAGCAACAAACTGATTGTTCTCCATACGGATCACATCTCCAACCTGGACATATGATTTATTATGCAAGTCTTGAAGGTTAACATATCAAGTTGGAGTATCCTTACCTGAACACCTGACCATTTTTCATCGATTAATTTGCCGTTCCGTAGAGTTTTTGATTTTCTATTATTTACATGAGAATCGGACATGTGGCGTTGCTAAAATGAAAACGATTAAATGTTTCACTTAAATGAATTTCCTTATAAATAAATAAAGGGTGAGTACCAACGTTTTGGTTCGTGTGATAGCAACATGGTTGAAATGGGTTCGTTAGATACAAATAAATAAAGTTTAAGAGGATTTTCAAGTTCAAGGATTTTCAATTCAATTTATATTGGATTAAATTTGCGGTCATTTTGTGATTTGATGTGTGATTTGATCCCTTCTTTTTTAAATTTCCTTAAAGAAATGGTCGCTATCGATTAGAGTTGTGTCGCCCAGGAAAAGTTTTCATTGTCACTTAAAATCGATTCCATTCATTTATAGGAATTCTCATACCCATACAGAAAATCAATTCCATTCAATGTTTTTTAACGGTTATAATCGTTGTAATAATGGAATATCTTCAAACATCTGTTTCGACTGACTGGGAAAAAGGACATAGTTTCAACCCCAAAAAAAATTGGATTATTTTCATAGCATCCATCTTTATTGATTATCTAGAAAAAATTCCAACGACGGCGTCAAATCGTATCTCTTTGTGGATAAACAGCAACATTAACATAATTGAATTTAGTATTCAATAATATTATTGCCATTCGGCTTGGGTGGCATGAAACTCCATCATTCCCGAAACATAGCTAACCTACGTAAGTCCAAATCGGAAACATCTGACCATCGAAATGCGGTTATTCTTCGGAAGTGCTTTTAATTGACTGTTGTGTTTTCTTCCATTGTCGGCGAAGAATGGACCAATTATGCCGCTACTCTTAAAACCTCAACAAACAGTCACACACTCTATGACTGCTTCTGAGTTGCCAATTATGCCAATTTGATCAAAGAGGTAATTTTTGAAACAACAAAACGGGTGCTCTTTTACCTCAGTTCTCGTGCACACAAGAATATATTGCAATTGCTGCAATATTCTTCCTTGACTGAATAGGATGAATACAGGAATATGTTCGGTTATCAATCCAACTTGCGAAAACAAGCTGCAATAAGTGCAGTAGTTTGACCGAAGTTTCTTTTCAAAATGTTCATTCATGCCAATTGCAAATTTTCATTCATTTTGTTTAGGCAGACATTTTCTAGGTACGATACAAAAAAAGATTAGCAAAAATTCCCTATGTTGAATATTGCAAAAAAAAAAACATAAAGACGCTATCAGAAGCTGCACCATCAGATGATGGCCAGAACCAAAGTATCCTTAGATATGACAAAGTGAGGGTTTCATAGTAGTTAACTCGATGTTAGTAAAAATGTTATCTGCAACACGATCATCATTCGGCCAGTGCTTGCACGAGGATAACAATTGTGGTTTGCCCTACGAGCAAGTTTAATGGAAAATGTTCTCAAGACGAGGTTTTAGGGTTAGTCTTCATTTATATTGACCTCTAAATAAATGAGGTCCTATACCATGAGGCATACCTGCTCGGGGTGAATAACTTTCTGCTACTGTATCTGATCCCGGTAAACTGATCCGGCTGCGTCGTGCAATGTTCGACAATACAGGATGCACCGTGCAGTTTGAAACCGAAGCCTCGGAGCTATTCCAAACATGCGCCGGATTTCGGTTAGGAGATCCATTGTCATGTGACCCTTTCAATCTGGTCCTAGAACGGATAGTATGACGGGCAGGTGCGACGTGGAAGGCACCTACTTTTTAAAGTCCACCCAGCTTCTAGGATACGCAGACGATACCAACATCATCACTCGTTCCCAGAGTGCTGTAGTCGAAGTATTCAAGTTGATTAAAGAACAGGCACGGGTTGGTCTTTTAATCAAAGAGGACAAGACAGAATATATGTTGTGAACTAGAAATATAGTAGATCAGTCGAACATCATCTCGGCCAAAGCTTTACGATTGATAGCTACAATTGCGAGGGCGTAAAGGAGTTCAACTACCTCAGAACTAATATAGTATATCCTCCTCGTTTGCGGAGATCTGACGGAAGATAACCCTACGCAACCACTACTGCTTAAGTATGTCCAAACAGCAAAGGAGCAGCAGTACAAAGAACTACTCCACCAAACACTGATTTTGCAATTCCTGCTTTAAAGAGCCGCATGCTGGACTATAAACAAAACAGCTGATCAAATATTGGGATCATTCGTTGAATATTTGTCCTATCTATCTGCAAGAAGGGTAAATGGCGATAAAGACATAAACGCGAACTCTACCAGCTGTAGAAAGATGTGGATATAGTCTGGAAAGAATGGACTATAATGCTCCAGCCAAGAGAGTCTTTGAATTCAAGCCACCAGGCTCAAAAAGAACGGGAAGATCGAACCTCCGCTTCAAATACCTTCGAAATATTAAGCGCAAGATACCCCTCTTACCTGACTTTTGCTAAGAAAACGATATTGCTTACGCTTTATCAGTTAGAAGGATCAAAGATTCGCCTTTTTTTAAGGGACGGAGATCGACGGAGCTGTGTTTTTTTTCTTATGGACCATCCTCCGATTGTGATCCCTTTTATTGTCGCTATAGGTAACTTGCCATTTCCTATTTCTTTTTAAAGTAAAATGGTGTTGGTGCTTTACAAACTGGAACTGATGCCTCCATGGCCAAACACTTAGGTCCATGTTATTGATTCCATACGTTCATGTCTAGATTCCATCCACGTGCTTTCATTTTAAAAAAGGGCATTTTATTTTGTGCTGTCTGTGTTTAATTGCCTCACAAATCATGCCCTTATTCAAGACGAAGTCCGGCGATAATCGACCGCTGGTCGAAAGCCTTATATACGGACGAGTCGGCGGCGTCATTCTGGAGGTAGGATGTTGTGTTGTCCAAACAGTCAAGTATGGCTGTGTCTCCATAATGGCATAAGGATGTTTCTCGACTTCTCGGCCTCTTTTAGGATCCACATTTTCGCAAGATCCGAAAAATAGCAAGCTGGAAAACGTGGATCAAGAAATAGAGAAACTGATATTGCAAAATATGAAATGGCCTGCCTTCAACTCAGTTGTACTGTTTTGGGACGAACTTGACAGAGAGGTACAGTACAACAGGGACCATATCCACAATTGTGGAAGAAAGCAGCACAGTTCTAGATCCCTCCCAGAACGCCATAATATTAGTCTTTGCATCTTCCCCACTCAAGATGGAGGACCCGGTTATCCAGATGTTAACGGCGGGCCAGAGCCAAGATCTGTCGGTCAAAGAATGGAAGTTCATCCAGTCGCGAAAGAGTCGAGGCAAAGTGGGTATGTACCTTGTCTTCGCTGTAGATAAAGCCGGAATTCAGTAGACAAGGGGGAAAAAAGGTAATATAAGTTTTGGTCTGGGTGCCTTAGAAGTTTTGGTTGGAGGTGATCACCAAAGAGAGTCAGAAGTTGCAGGTGGTTCAAATTTATTTGCACCACTGTAAAGCTGCTACAGATGACCTTCTGACACACATCATTTCAAAAAAGTTACAGGTTGCCTTGGTCCAAGAGCCGTGGCCTCGGAAGTACAGGCTGAAAGGACTCAAGGTGACTCATTATAACATCTTCCAGATCATAGTCAAAAGTAAAATACGAAGCTTTATGGTAATGAAAAAAAATTATTTCTTCTCAACAGATTCAGTAACGGAGACAATGTAGTTGTAAGGGTGGAGACGGGAACAAAACAGAAAGTCCAAGTCTCCATCTACATGCCATTTGATGACGACGATCCACAATTAGCTGTAATAAGATCGCAAGTGGAAAACGTCCACTCCCAAAATGCGACAGTGCTGATAAGGTGTGATGTCAATGCACATCATATTCAATTGAGTAGAAGGAATATTAATCCAAGGTGTGAGTTTTTGCGTTACTATTTTATGTCGTCCTGTCTTTGTATGTGTAATAGATGTAACCACATGACATTCTTAAATAGGCTAAGAGGCGAAGCCATTGATCGCACCCTCTGGTGGACAGCAAAGCGACAATAAAAGCACAAAGCAAGGATACCATAAAATTTAAAGCATTAGGCAACTGCATTGTAGTTCTAAATGATCTTGGCGAGCGCCACACGGTTATCATCATCTGGGCCAGAGTAACGTAGACGTTAATGTAATTGTAGATGGACAGAAGGGATCATCGCTGAAGTTGGAAGGAATGGAAAGGCTTCCACACTTACCATTGTGTGAGTTAATGAAACAAATAGACATAGTGACTCGAGAGCCTTGCAAAAGGGTATGGAACTCTAGGGACGATTATCTCATACCTCGTAGTCTATGGCCGAAATAAAACGCAAAGAGTAGCAAAAGCCTAATGGCCGTAAGAATGGGCGTTATTTCCAACGATTTTTATAGAATGAAGAAGAAACTGAAACCTCCATTACAAATGCCCCAACCTAGAGGCGACATGATGTGGAGCAGCAGACCAACTTTTCCATACAAAATTAAAAGATTTGTTTGTGTCCTACTTTCTGTAGGTTTTCAAAGAAGTAACTGCCTTAACGTTTCCTGCGGCTTCAGGATATACCTTGACATTCGCATAATACATGAGAAATATCCTCTATGGTATTCAAGTTACCACAGTATCTGTACTCGTCCATATTCGAAAGACCGTCACTTTGAATGTTTTCCTAAGAGGCAGTGCCCAGACAGTATACTCAGCGCTATCCTAAGCTGTAGCCTACTTAGCTAAAGAGTTTCACTTGTCTTTTAGCGTTCGAATGCAGGCCAAAGGGCCTTGAGTTTAAACATCTTTGTTCTGCTAGTATTGCCCTACCTAACAATGTTGCCGGCACATGTAGCGGGTTTTATAAGAACGCTTATGGCCGGAAGTAGATTTCCCCCATTTATGGCCAATTTGTCCCCTACTTTATTTCCTTCGATTTCGGAGTGTCCAGACACCCAACATATGCTACTTTCACCCAATTTTGTGCGCGGCAGTTTCTGACTGTTGCCGATGTAACTTCAAACGATTCTTATGCTTTAAGCGTAGCTTGACTACAGATGCAGATAGCGATATCTTGGTCGCTATCATTTCTAGAAGTGCTGCAGCTTTAGTTCAGCTTGAACCTCTGCACTTGGATATGCTTAGATATAGGTAATACATTACTGCAAAGAAAAGACATTCTACCGACTGTTTGAAAAGCCATGTGGTCTCATCGGAACTGTGAAATCCACAGAGATTACGACAGATTACGTCTTCATTCTTTTCTTCAAATAAAAACACGACAATCTTTGTGTGAAGATTTAAGAGAACTATTCGATACTATACGCAGGAGCTTGCCGGAATGTTTCCCCCTAGCCTGGAAAAACGTGGGTCCCCATGACTCAGTGGTGAGTGCGTCTGCTGTTGAGCGTGAGGACTCGGATTCAAATCTAGGTAAGAAGATCCAGCATTTTTCACGGTCCCACCTATCGCGAACGACTGACAATCAGTCCGATGAGTATAAACTGTCAATAAAAGGTTCTGGAACCATTCGCAGTCGGTGTTGGTCCAATCGAAAAATGTAAGAAGCTAATCCATGGCCTTCAAGAGCAGTTGCGCCACCAACTTATTTATTTTATTTAAACGTAAAAAACTATTTCAAAAGAGAAACTTAGTTGAAGTACACAAAAAACAGGAGGTGTTTTTCACGATAACTTGAAACGAGAGCTATCAGTTCTCACACTATCTGGAGAGGTTTTCTCCAATCCTACTTCTTTGAAAATAAAAAAATTGAAGTTTTCAAATGCAAGGTAAGCTAAATTACAATGTCAAGATATGTTCAATTTTTTTGAATTACCGTCATTTTTAGAATCATACTTTTAAGTTTTTGCTGCTCCAATACTTACAATATCATCGTAGGCATCTTTGACGGCTGTTAAAGTTAATACTCCTATAAGGGGTATCGCTGTTGTGATGGGGGTTAATGATGAAATGGCCGGAATTAGCTGAAGGACCAAAAGGCACAGGAAATAGAAATTGGCAAGACGTTGAAATTGTTCTAATAGGTTGAGTGGTAAAAAAGTAATTAAGCTATATTTGGACGTTTTTATGTAGTTGTTCTGAAATAAATACATTACGTTAATTTATTCAAATAAATCAAGGATTTGTTTTTGAGGCTTACTGTGTATTTGAATTGCGCATTAAACTCTCTATCATTGGCCCGGATTCTTCGTTCGTTTTCTGAAATAAACAAAAAAAAATAATTTAAAGGAGAATAAAAAATCAACCCAAAAAAATATATTTTCTACTTTTTAATTTAATGTTTTCGGAAAATTACCAGAAAAAAAGAAGGAGCTTCGTCGCCGCTTGATTTGTGACAATCGACGAATATTTTTATCGGACATGAGATTGTCTTCAGATTCGAAACCGAACGAGCTTCGTGAGGGCTTACAATTCGCCCTTCTCCAGAGACCCAACTTTCCCAAAACCGACTTAAGTGATATCCTACTACAACATGTAGTTCCCGGAGCATTACCATCTAAAGCCAACTCATCATCGTAATCCGTACACTTTTGGACATCGTATAAGGCATCGCCGCTGTTGAGAGGATAATCGGTGTCATCAATAATTGTATTTGTTCGATTGATCGTTGATCTTTGGGAAAGACTTGAGGTTTTTTGTCCCAACGTTTGGATATTCGATTCAGATCTTTGGTGATGCAATTGTATTTCTTCGGCCTCTTGAGGAGTTGCTAAGCTGTAGAGGCTTCTAGTCTTTAGTTTTCGATTTTTCAGTTTCGCACTGAAACCATTTTTACTCGTATCCGATGACTTAGTATCTAAAAACTTGGCTGTTATGTCGTTTGGCCGGATTGGGTCGTCACTGAGAGATGCACTGTTAATTGTGTCATGCATTTTGGACTCAAATAGATGTATTTTACTCTACTAGGCATTTCAATAAGTCCATGCAGTATCACAGGGTTATTTATAACAAAAAAAAGACGTGCTCTGCCCAATCCATACTCTTCACAGTTTCGAATTGAAATCCATTAGAATGCTTGGGGTGTTTCACTGATTGAATTTAAATGTGTTTGGTTGGTCCGGATTGTAATTTTTCTATCAATTTTATATGCTATAATTTTTTCTATGACAGTGCCGCCTTCTGTATTTGATATACCGAAAGATAAGTCCAAATTGTTTAAACTTGTAATTTAATATAAGAATGCCACAATTAAGCTGATCGTAAATATAAACACAATATAACTTTAGGGAATTAATCATTCGATTTTTCCAAAGTCCTAAGCGATTACACTGAAATGAAGTTTATGATTCATGTCTCTGAAAATTCTGAAACACCTGACTTAAGAATAACCAAAACTGAAGATTGGTGGAACAAAGAAGTCCCCAATCTAAGAATAGGTTCTGAAACCAAAAAAAAAAAAATTCAAAGAGAGATTCTTTCATTCTTATATCATGCAAATTTCAAGAATTTCATTACACATTCCCAGATATTGCAAGGCTTCCCAAGTTCGAATCCTGGAGTAAGACCTTGTATCGAGTTTTAGAATTGACAGTAAATGAACGCAAATAAGTTGATATGGCACTCTCCATACTTAATTTTATCTTTCTGATCAATCTATGCTAAATGAGTCTAAAGGGTAGTTGAAATTCCTTAAGAGCGAGCCAAATTGTGTGAAGAAGTTAAAGGGACGACTTTCTTTCGACAACATTTTCGGCTTAAAAGGTTTTTTTTCACCATGCAGATCATTTTATCGAAGCCTGCCAGTCAAAGAAGACGCAGTCGAGCAGGATTTGTGATTGAGATCGAAGATTTACTGGAGAAGTTGAAAAGTAATGGCCCGGTGCAAGGATCAGAGAATGCTGGTTTTTTCCTGTTCATCAATTGAAATGGTGGAAGATGGCGGCGATGCAAACATTTCTATAATGAAAAAACCGAAAAATTCTCTGACAAACTTCAGACGTTTTCGTATCGGGTTATGATACCATAAATGCATCTCAACAAGTATCGGATCAGGAATCAAAGCGTAATTATTCCTCTTGCATCGAAAACGTGTAATAAAAATCTAGTCGCGACCTTCGTGCTTTCGCAGCTGAATATTCATTAAACATCGAAGGACTAGCGATACTTCCGAAGGTAAATGACGAATGGAAACCAAATATGATGTTCTGTCGCTGCAACCGTGCTGAGGAGCTGCAGGCGGTTCATTAGACTGGTTTGCTGTTCGATAACCGAAAATTTTCCCGTATTATCCCTGCAGGATGAATGAAGAATAATGCAGACTTTGCTGTAAATGTACGTTTCTCGGGCGAACACCAACTCATCAGTGCAGAGCAACAGTCGCTTTATCCTGAGGAGATTTATGTCATGAACATCTCGGTTTACAGAATTCATATGACTGGTGAATTGAAGCAAAATGACGAAATTACGACAATTTTTGCTCAAAAAATTTACTGTTCAGATGAGCTCCATCTTGATGGCTATTTAAACAAGAAAATTGATGTTTTTTTGGTGCTCTGCAAATCAACACGCTGTCATGAACATCTGCCTGATTTGTCTGGTTTTTGGAGTGCCGACATTGTTGTCCTATTTTTCTTCCAAGACGACAGTAGAAGAAACCTTAGAGTGCTTGATAAACGATTTTTTATAGGCTGTGATTGATGCTTTGGACTTGTGCATGGTACGGTTCCAACAAACTATTTATTGCACATAAAGTTTAATAATCGGTCGTTCTGGCGATGTTGCTACTATATATCGCCACAGAGCTGTGATTCGCCTTTGGATTTTCTTTTATGGGTGGACAGTAAAGATCGATGCTATACGAACAATCCAGAAGCAATCAATTTATGCACTCAAGGAAAATAATTGCAAAACCATTGGAGAAAAGGAGACCATAAAAAATGTGTCGATAAATGGAGTTGGTAGCATTGTCCATTGCCAAAATATCCAAGGCATTTATTTGAATGAAATAATACTCCATACCTTATCGGAAGGTTGACACTTAATAAAAAATAGTTATCAATTGAAACAAGGGAGAAGCGACTAACTGTTGGGTCAGCTAACAGAAGAAGGAGCGGTGAGTGTAGACCTCAAGATCTGGAAATCCTTACACAAAGAGAACGACTGAAGACATTTGAATTAGCTCATCAGATGACTGAAGATGAAGAAATACAGTCGCCATCCTTCGCTTCGTAACTGATGAGCAACAGCCACGGTTCATTGGATAATAAAATCGGCTGTTGACTCGTTTTTGGTGAGAATGTAAGCGGTTCTCCTATCGCACACCATATCGACCATGTTCTCATTGTTTTTAAGAGTGATCAGCATAACTTAGTAAACCTTGTTGGCGGCTTGGCGATTGCAGCAAATTTATAAGGTTTAATTATTGACTACTTTTCTCACAGTATCTCTGGTGTTATGTTTGCCACGCCGAAAACACTTGGACAAATAGTTGTTTTGAATTCTGAAATATTTATGCGTTCTAAATATGTAAGACGCCATTGGTTTATTTTTTTAATAAAGATTGCTTGTTTTTTTTAATAAAGATTGCTTGGTTCCTAACAGACCTAAATAATTTAGTGTTACCCAGACCAGTACCTACTTGCGACGGGTAAAATTTGTCGAGTTTACGACAGTATCAAGTTTGCAAAAAACGAGTTCGATCAATTTGTTTGATATAAAGCGATCTCTGGAAATGTGCCGATACTTTGTCCAGAACAAATGGAAACGTGTAGCACAAATGCTTTAAAAGTGCTCGTCAGTCCGTCGAAGGAAAATGTGAATGAAATCAAAATCCATCAGAGAAGTGGCAGAGTACTTAGATATTGCGTATCGATCAATGATTTGGTCAAATTGGACTTCAGACTTGTGTCCTTAAAGACGGTTCTGGAAGACCTTAATCATTTGATATCACGAATTAATCATTAACGCACAATTTATGAAAACGAAAAACAATGCAGGTGCCAGATGCGTCAAGGAGGAAAAAAAAAACAAATACGTTCGTGGATCACGGATTATTGCCACATGATCAGATATTCAACGAGGTTCGCGCATTATGTGCATTTGTGGGCAAAAATGTGTAGTCTTGCAACACTATTTCGCACCATCAAACAATGTCATCCTTAACATGACCTTATGACCAGACAGTTCGAATACCGTTCAAAACTCCAAAGTGTGCATTTCTTGGCCCTTTTTTTCTTATTTTTCGAATTGTTTTCTCAAACTGAAATAGACCGACAGGATCACTGGAATGAACGAACAACATTCGGATAACGCAGTAAGTTAAGAAAATGCATTTTCAATTGGGTCAATTATTAGGTTCAAATTCAGAACCCTGCTGGAAATCTCGAACTTTCATCTTGTTTTTTTGGCTTACCAAATACTGCCATTTTTTTTTTTTTAAGAATTCAAACAAGTTCATAACAAATGCTCTTTCCGTATTCAGTAGTCTACTATGGCAAAAGTTTTAAGCAAACACACGTGAGTTTTAAGCCTCTACATAATACATATCTTCAATCCTGACCTAATTCTTCTGCTCACTCTGTGCAAAATTCATTATAAGGGTGATTAAAATCCCTTTAGGGGCAGCAAAGGCTATCAAAAATTAACCCAATTCGGCGTGTCAGTGTTAAACAAAGCCGTGGTGGTTATTTAGTTAAATTTTTTTTTTATTTTTACAATTGGCTCGCTCTTCAAGAGGAAATGAATATTCTTATAATGCGTGTAGCACAGAGAAGAATGAAAGATAATTGTAGTGGTTTGATAAACTCAGATGTATTTATGTATTTGGTTTCAAATCACTTCCGTGGGTGGAGCCCGAAACGGGACGGAGGATTTTTATATCGACCTATAAGCTTTCACCTCACTCGCAGGATTTTATTCGACATAAGTTTTTGATATATGTTCTTTGAAAGTTTGGAAGATTAAGCTAAACACCTCGCTGTCAGTGTTATGCCTTCACAGCAGAGCCATCTACACACAATCTACACAAATCACTATTTTGACAACACAAACTAGGAACTAAGCCGATACAATAACCACTACAACATCGCTGGTCGACCAATCCAGTGATAGTGCCATTAACTTTATCCCAATGGCCAATGGTGACTGGACCAGATTCGAAAAACTAGACCACTCTAGGAATCGACCGTGGGACCTATCAATTGAATCAATTAAAAGGCAACGGCTTTTCCAACTCCGCCACCCAGCTATAAATTATATAATAAATTGAATTTTCTAGAATATGCCAAAGCGTCTACCACTTTTTTATGAAATACTATGCATAAATGTTTAACTTTCAATTCAATAAAACCTTCTATGCCAACCGGCATAGTGTGTGACCAAAGTTTAATGTATTTGCCAACATGACCTACAATATATTATTGCATATGTACTCGTAAGTATGTTCAGACAAACGAGTACGCGAAGTTTAATTTTAACCTTCGATCGAAACGTAGACCCATTTAACTGCACGTTAGCTGTGTTGCTCACGGGTGTTGTTATTCAACTTTTTATTTTATTTTTTAGAGAATATTTGACAGTTGAGTTTTGTTAAACTTTATTATAAAAGCCAGTAAGTCTTCGCGAAATTGGAAGTGATTTCTTTTTTATGTTATGACTTAATGTTTGAAGACCTCCAGAGGCTGTGGGGATTTTAAGCTGTTTTCCCGTAAAATTTGCTAGCTCCCAAGAAGTATAACTGGCACAGAACGAGCAGAAGAATAAAGAAAAAATGAAATGGTAGTGTAAGGCTTGAAACTCAATAGAATTGGGCCGGTTAATTTGACGAAGACTCATTTATATTCGCTCAGTTCACAGTTTATTATTCGAAATTCGAGATAGTTGTGTTTTGGATAAATGCTCCATCACTCTACTTTCAGCGTTATGCCTTCACAGCAGACCAACGGACATCATATGGTAGACCACTCCAGTGACAGCACCGTAAATATGATTTCAACGGCTAAATGGTGAGTGGACCAGACTAGAAATCTGGATAAAAAAGCATGTATTGGAAATAAAATTTTTAAATTCAAATTTTTGTCACTGTTTGGCGCATATGACCTCTATATTTTTAAGACGAATACAAGCTGAGTTTAAACAACTGAGTAGTTAAACGTAAAGCGCCCTACTTCGGAATGTTATTTTCAATGTACACTGCCGTTCATAAGTTTTCGGACAGTACATAATGCCTTCTAGAATATAGCGCTTGTCTTGTTTTGAGAATCAAAATCATTTTTATATTTTCAACTGACATCTGTATTAAGTGCGAACAGTTGAACCTTGAACAGACTTCTGGAGCAATAACTTTATGATCCGTTCATCGTGATGCAAGCCTTCCGCATTTGTTCCTTGTCTTACGAGTCGATGCTTCTTAAAAGCGACGTATAGTATCGTGTACGGATTCATCCCCAAACTTATGAACAAAACGCGGTTGATGAGTTTTGTCCAAAGTGTGTAGTATCATCAACCTGATTGAGAGGGCGCAACATTATATTGTGTTTACAGATTTGTCTGTTTCCCTTCCATTTGTTTTCTGTCATCGTAAGATACTTGTCAGTTTCTCAGACTGATCATCCATCCAACATTTTAATTTTGCCATTAGGCAACATATATATTAACCAAACGTATCTACATACGTACCTACTTTATGACTTATTTCGACAAGTAACATTCAAGCCTAACTTCCATAATTTTTATTTTAATGGCTTTTCGCGGAAGGTCGGCCGACGCACGGGTAGACGTGTTACATGGATTAGAACCTGGCACCCGACAGTTTTATTAATTGAAAGGCAGGAACCTAACCAACTGCTCCATCCGTTTCTCTTAATTTTCTTTCCTTTTTATGAAGGATGAACAATTTTTTGCTTAAATAGCTACGTATCAGTTTCAAAATAACAAATGATTCAAATAGAAATATGAAGAAAAAATACGAAATAGAAATGAGAAGCTTGAATTACATCTGGAAAAACGTATCAAAGTGGATCCTGCATTGCGAATTTCGAAAAGAAATTTCGGTCGAAATAATACATCAATTGCAGCTGTTGCTCAAAAGTTTGTGGGACTTGTTTGCTGATTGATAACGAAACGCATTTCTGTATTCGTCTTTGGGCTCAACGAGTAGCTGTCGTCGAAATTAAGCTCCTAAGCCAGTGTATTTCAACGCGCCAAATATATGAGCAGTTAGGAATCAGTTGCACTAGCCTGAGAAGAACTTTGCGTAAAAGATCCAATTGACTCAGGAAGTGAAGCAAGTGTTACCACCCGTTGCTTTATCGTTTCTCTGTTTGGGCTTAAGATAAGCCCGATATTGCCTACCATTTTGCATAAAAAAATTATCTTTCCAGGTGAGATGCATCTCCATCTCGATGGTTATGAAAACAAGCGAAGTTGAGGTATTTGGCGCTCGGCAAATCCACATGTCGGTCGCGCCATTATTGGCCCATTTGCATGATAGACGATTTTTTTATGGCCAGAAATTTATGATTTCTATATGGGCGAGCTGTGTAATCAGACAATTGTGTAATCAGTCGTTGTGGTGATGGTGCTTGCCATTGAAGATGGAATCTATTCGAACAGTCTAGGCACAAAACTTTCATTTAAGGACAATATTGGTCAAACTGTTCTAGTAAATAGGGACCAAAGCCATTGAAAATGTACCGAAATATTGGGTTGACAAGAAGGCCTACTCTCGAGCCAGCCGAAGCAGTGTGGAAGTATTAAAACAGTTCAGTTAAACCACATCAGTGGAAGGCGAGTACTTTTTTGAGAATTTTTTTTTCGCACAAATGGCGGGACTGCGAACCGCCGACCACTGAGTCACGATTGATATGATTCAAGTTTTTATTTCAGTAGACTGAAAAAAAAGCTGATTGTGTTGTTGGACTTTGCATATTAATATTTACTTTTAGCAACTTTAAGATTTGTCATAGTTCATAAATGCGTTGATAAATAATGAAGAAACGTCCTCAAATGTACAACAATCTACTATGTTGCAAAAATCGTTTAACTAAAAGTCGTCCATGAAAGTGAGATTCGCGGCTATTGTTTTTGCAGTCAGTTACCCCCGACCATCATATGAGGTCACTGCTATTGACTAACATGGAATATCCATTCTCTTGACATAGTTATTGCGACATTGCATGTAGGACAGATTGTTCTTTAAAAAGGCACGCTATGAGCAAACGAGACATGAATGGAAACTTACAATAAACTACCCGCCCTCAATGAGTTGAACTTGTTCGTCTAATTCCTATCATTATTGATTTTTATTTTTCCTTCTGTATGGTGAATGTTTATCCGAACTTTTAAAAAAAAAAAAACAAACAAACAAACACTGTTCTTAAACTTATTTAAATTAAGCAAACATATTCAAATAAACGACATGCAAATGTAAACTTTTATGTGTCACACAAAAAAAAAAACATGACAAATTAAACATTAAAAAAAATAGAAACACTTTTAGCAACGCAGGATTGGGTCATCATCGGCATACGAGTCAGACCCTACACAAATAACACCCAACAAACTATCACATATGTAATTACATAAGAAAATTCACAAGACAATAAAAAACTTCTTTTTGCCGATAAATATTGCCAAAAAATTTCCTACTATAGTGTATATCAAAATTTTGCTACGAATAATTATTTTTTCAAAAAATGTTACTTTGTGCCTGACAATCCAAAAAGGCACAAGAGCACTTTCGACGTTCGAATTATAGTTCCCCGAGCCCCGATGACTATTTATTACTACTTCATTCACTGTGCTGCTTCACACCATCGTTTATTATATTCTCTTTTTTGTTTCTATTTAATTGTTAACTCGGTTGTACATTTACTGACATCACAGATTTCCTTTATTTTTTCGGTGGTCGCTTATTTATTTTTTTCTAATTCAAATTATAATAAAAGGGAAAATTTATTGAATGGGGAAAACTTTAAACGGAAACTGAAGCGTGCCGAGTGAAATGAAAATACATATCGGAATATTTTCATTGCACTTGTCGTTATGCACATTTTGCGGAGTTCACCACCACAACAGTGAATTCTGTGTACAGCGGCTAGTCAGCTGTTTGTGGCTACACAGGCTTGATGGGACTGATATGTCATTTGCCTCGTGACGTCATGCCTTTATTTACATTACATGCTTGTGGAGTTTTCACCACAAAGTTGAATTAGTCAGCGATGGTGGTGGGTATTTTTTTATGTTTTTGTTTGTACATATTGGTTGTGTTTCCATGTTCGGTGTGACGTCATGCGGAAAGCCCCAGTGACTGTGTTCAGTGAAGATTTTTAAAAAAAAAAAAGATTTTATGAAAATGTATTTATCTGAGAATATTGAATTAATTTAAAATGTTATGTAAGGTAAGGTTTTGAATGATCCAGTCAAAATATAAATTTAAGTTAAACACAATTCGCATAGAGCTGAAAATTGATACAAATGATAAGTAGGAACCGGAACTCACTACTCCAAGATGGAAAAATAATGACAAAATGGAATAGAAACGGAAAATTTCGGGTTTGGAACGTGACTGACCACCCTAATTTTATATTTTCTTCGTGACTGCCGCGTTCCCTTGCCGCTCACTCCTCTCACCACCAAACTCTCGTCATGGGGCACTCAAAAGTAATCGCCTTAACAGGCTCTAGTAAAACCTTTCGTCACAAAATGATCTGCACAGCAAGCTGACTACCCCCAGACCATCGAACTGCCGAATCAAACCCTTGCTAAATGGCGGAAGACACGCGTGAAGCCTACTGGCAGTGCGAAAGCTCAAAGGGTCTTATGTCACTTATTAGTAGCGGTTCTACTTAGAGTTCGAGACTGACCAATACTGAAAAATTTTAAAAGAGATAGCCCCGCAGTACACACAATTAAGAAACGCGGACAACCTTTCAAGTGTGAGTAAATCATTTGATGCCAGTAATGTAATACTTATTTACTAAAATAGTTCCATTTACGATTATATGACTCGATTAAAAGTGAGTTCAGCTTCTGGAAAGAATGCTGATGTTATGTCTGCTGAGATGGTCTTAAGCAAGTCTTTTTTTAATTTCTTGTTTATTTCTACTTTATTTATGTATATCCTTTATTTAGCAAAGAAACATTATAGCCGTTTAAACACTATTTTTACATTATTGTAAATGGCCGAACTGTTGTTTGCCCTCATTACTAAACTTTTTATTTAATTTGCAATAGCATTAACCTATACGTATAACAATGTATATTTAAATTATGAATTAACAGAGAAGAAAAGGTGGAAGCAAAAAAAATCCTCCTTATTTTTATTTTCACAAAGAAAACCTACAGTCTAATACAATAAAACAAACAAAAAAATAACTTAACCTAACTTATACTAAGCGTCAGCTTCTCCCCAATCTAGCCACCAGTGTTTTTCGTGGTTTGGTTTGGTTTCAGGTACGCTCATGCAGTTTCTCTAGCTAAAGACTCCATCCCCTGAATGTGTAGGCACATAGAGGGCTCTTTTTTCTGTGGCCCTTCTAGCAGCATGATATAGAATAGGAGGAAAAATGCCTCAGGAGGCATCTGTACACTTTCCAATGAATTCCTAAAATACTCATGGTTAGGATTAATCATACTCGATATGAGTTCATTCTCAGTAACATTAGCTGATCGCGGGAAATGATTCCTCGCAAGTTCCAGGGCAACATTGTCAATTTTGAACACATCGGAAGCATTTAATCGTCTTTGTTAGAGACGTCATGCCGAAAGTCGGAATGAGCACGCTCGAAGACATTTTCGCTTGAAAATTCTGTATTCTTCCATATGTGACGGACAAATGTTCCACCATTCTCGACTCGCATATGTCAAAATTGGACGCACAAAGGCTTAATACGAAGTGAGCTTCACATCGGATCCTAGATAATTGCAGTACAAAAGCCTTTTAAGCGGCAAAAATGCCGCCCTAGCTCTTATTGACTGGGTATTTATGTGTTCGTTTCAGTACAATTTTTTTTCCAAATGAACATCCAAATATCTTACTACACCCTTCGATTTGATGTGAAGTCCATTTGAATTCTTAATCACCATATTTTTCCAATTGCGTCACGAGTCTAAATTACCCTGTCCTATGGGGTGCGGAACAATATGGTTTCACATTTGGAACTGTTTATCTTCAGTTTCCAGTCCTGTGCAGAATGATTGAGCTTATGTGAAGTTTTATATTTCTCTTATTTTTGAGCCATGAGCATACAAGATGAAATCGTCAGCGCATGTTATTGAACTATCCAAATCCCTCAGTACTTTAGAAACGTGAATATAAAAGAGTGTTTGTGGCTTGTAACAGACCATTAAAGGCATCAAAAACCTTTGTCTTCGTATGTTTTCTCACAAATTTCTTTTCAAGTATCATAGATGTAGTTATCCTTATAAGATGACTTGCAAACCCTTACATGATTATTTTATAAAAAAGCCCGTCAATTCAAACCGTGTCGAAGGCTTTTTCGATATCTACTAGACAGGCACCCGTACATCTTTTGCCATTAAGGTTCCACTTAATATCGGAAACTAGTTTTGTAATGGCGTGCACTTTCGAATGGTTTCTTTTAAATCCAAATCGATTCCGCGGTATTATCTCCTTTGTTTCGCATTCGAACAAGATTGATTTGGTAACAACTACTTCAAAAACCTTACGAATATTAGGCAGGAGACTTATTGGCCAATAATAAGAAGGATCAGAAGGATCTTGGAAACGCCTTCGATTTTTCCCAACAGCTTGGGATGTAGCAGTTGTTGAAAGTTCAAAGGGTCTTTTGCCACTTACTATTAGCGGTTCAACTTAAAGTTCGACTGACAAAGACTAGAAAATTTTAATACTTTACAGATTTGGATAGCGATAACATGATAGTAGTTTTAATAGAGTTAGAACCCACAAATAAGAAACGCGGCCAACCTTTCAAGTGCGAGTAAATCATTTGACGCCAGTAATGTGATACTAATTGACTACAATAGTTTTATTTACGATTATATGATTGTACACTTCGGTGAGATTCAGATGCAGCAACGGTGCCTATTCTAGTTTCTGTTCTATGTTCGTTTAGTTTTGTAACATAATAAAAAGTTAGTTCTATCATAAATCCCAAAACATGCAGAAATTTAATTTCACATTATATACTACTGTGTCCAAAAAATAAGGTGACATTGTATTTATTTTGAAAATTCTTTATTTATTCTTCCAAATCAATTTCATCCCCTTCAAAGTAATCCCCTCCCGATGCAATGCACTTATGCCAACGGATTTTCCAATCTTTGAAACACTGGTTGTAGTCACTTTCCGGGATGGCCTTCAGTTCCGTCTTCGCTGCAGCTTGAATCTCCTCTATCGTATCAAAACGGTGTCCCCGGAGCGGTCTTTTGAGCTTGTTGAACAGCCAGAAGTCGCACGGCGGCAGATCAGGTGAATACGGTGGTTGCGGAACGATATGGGTTGAGTTTTTGGCGAAATGATCACGAATTACGAGTGCGGTATGGGATGGTGCATTATCGTGGCGTAAAAACCAAGAATTGTCTTTCCACAATTTCGGCCTTTTTAGGCGGATAGCGTTACGCAAACGACGCATAACGTTCAAATAATATTCCTTGTTGACTGTTTTGCCGGTTGGAAGGAATTCATAAAGCACAACACCACGATAATCGAAGAAAACAGTCAACATGACTTTGATTTTTGAGCGACTTTGGCGCGGTTTTTTTGGTCTCGGCTCTCCTTTGGCACGATATTCGCTCGATTGATCGGTTGTTTCGGGGTCGTAAGCATAGATCCAAGTCTCATTGCCAGTTATAATGCGTTTCATGACATCCTGGTAGTCGGAAAGCATTGTTTCACACACTTCAACGCGACGCCTTTTTTCCAAAAAATTCAATGCTTTCGGTACCAGTCGAGGCTTTCTGCACCATCCTCAACGTATCCGCAGCAGAAAATTGTTTCCGCAAACAAAATTTAATGCAAATTCTTTGCTCAATAAATTTCGACATCGCAAAAAACGAAAAACTCACTTTTAGCAGCTCACAAAACGACGCGTATCTCAAACACTATGAATATATTTTGACATGAAATTTCACATCGATGTCACTGACAGTACTACCAACCTAAAAAGAAAGAAAAATTTCCAAATCCTTCAACGCGCGCAGTTTAAATTCATATGTCACCTTATTTTTCGGACACAGTAGTATATTCAAGAGGCAACCCTCCGTCTATCAATGACCCCGATAGACTGTAGTTCTATTGTTATATAGTCACATTGTTTATAATCTGATGTAGTTAGTTAGATGTAGTTAGTCAAGCGGCCATAAAGGCTTTGGAAACATCATCGATCACTTCCAAGAAGGTAAAACTCTACCGCCTATCTCTAAAGGAGATAGCGAACAGACGGGCATCGAAGGAGCCGATGAAATAGCAAGAAGGTTGGCGAGTCTACCATTGTCACATAATCTGAAGGCACCTTACCCCCAAGAAGCGTAATAACAAGTCATTGTGTAGTAGGCAATCAAGCCAGAAGACTTGTAGGGATCACCCTACAATAATTTCTGGAGATGCTGTAAGGATGAGGAGGAGGTGGAAAGTGTACTACACTTCCTCGGTACCTGATCAGTCCTCGCCTCGATAAGATGAAAATTAATGGATAGCTATGTCTTCAAAAGCCTTGAAGATCTAGAGAACATAAATACCAAGGAAATCCTAAAATTTAACCACCTACTGGTTAAAAAATTTATGTAACAAATCAGACGAGCGTAATAAGTAGGTCAATGAGAAGACAGGGAGAGCCGATAAGTTGGCAGTTACTCCTACCGTTCTTGTTCAGTTTTGCAGCCCCTCTAAAAAAATCCGTCATCGAAAGGTTAGTAATCCTAAAATCAAAAAAAAAACTAAATAAATAAATTGAAAAGAAAGAAAAATGCCCCTTTCCCGAAACTAATCTGGTGGGATTATTTGTGAAGGATATTGTAAGGCTACGTATTTTATTCGAAATATAACTACTGTTTTCGAGATGAAATCAGCTGCGCTTCTGGCGTGAAGACTTTAGAAAAAGCACAGTCTTTGATCAGATGGGTCAATAAAATCGGTTCGTGTAGGCTTAAAAGTGGTATAATTCGTTTGATATAATTGTCTACAGTAGTACCAAAAGGAATACTCTATTAGAAAAAAATTGGCTGTCGAAAAAATATAAGACTGTGGAAAAACTTACACAATTTATAAGCCATTGATATCTCAAGGCGAAGCCAATTTTCCGCCACTTTTTTCAAAGCTAAGACAGAATTATATTTTTCAATCGTGTCGTTGTCTCAGAAATTAAAAAAGCATACATCTTTAATGGACTGCAAACTCAATGTGTTACTGCTATCTAACAATGACTAAATAAATCACATTGCTCAGTAAGAATTGGAAGCATTTACAATTTTCGTATCATATCATATAGTATCAGAACTTATGTTCGTCCCTGAAAATGTTAAACATTTTTGTCTCATCCTCCATCCAGCTATCAGTTTTATTATGGACAAAACACATCTGCTCGCGGCCCATTTTTCCGCCAGCTCAACACCCACAAATATTCAAATGTACGGATGCATTTAAGAGCTCAAACAATAGTAACACTACTCAAACATATTTACATTCACAAATTCGGTGGCCCATTCTTCGTAAAACGTGCTCTTCCGCTTTGGCTAACACTTTTTTATATGTCTTATTCTTCTGAGCTCATTCCGAATAGATTGACATCGAATTTGTGTCCCTGTTCCAACTATTGAGCCACTGCACTAACGTGTCCCCCTTTATCTTAACTTATGGAAACACTAATATTCGAAATTCGAAAACCTCTTCATAACCAGGATTTTCGTCTAAAATGTCTACTGGTGTGTTGGTAGCATATCTCACCAAAAACTTGTTGAGCTTGATATTTCAAAGGCATTCGACAGAGTCCTGGCATCAGACTCTTCTATTGAAAATACGTGAATTAAATACTGACGATTCTCTTATTCTTAAATTAGAAGCTGTCTTATTCTTAAATTAGAAGCTGTCTTTTAAAGTAGTATTGGACGGAATCAAGTCTGCAAATTCACCATATAAATTCTGGTATTCCTCAGGGCTCTGTTTTTCTCTGACTCTATTTATTATCATGGGGCTCTATGAACGGGGTGGAATTTAATACCTCCAAAACACAATGCTATCTACTGTCACTTGAGCAAATGTAAATCCTTGGTCATTGTTCATAGGCGACACTTGGTTTGCCGAAGCTGAAAGGCCATGGCCAATGAGTCTAAATTTCATCAAGCTTCGAAAGTATTACTTAACGCCATCTGATCTGGCTTTCAAATACTTTTATTTTCAACTGGACTATAGCAGTCATGTGTGGACGACTGCAGAAAATTTAAACTTGCATCATTTCTTGCCTCTCTTTCCATATTGAAGGAAGATATGCATCATGGCCGGTACTGACCAGAAACACAGCAGGCACAGTAACATACAAAAGATTTTTCAAAACTCATTTGTTTTGTTATCATCTTTTTTTTTAAATTTTAGATTTAAATTTCTGATACAAGAGCAAAATCTGGAGTGTAAACAAAAATGTCCACGTGAGGCTCAATAGATGCAACGTTTTCCTTGAGACGACCCAATATGGTGGACAAGAAAGAGTTCATGAGGCTTTTTCGAAAAACAAAAACACTCAAAAAACAGAAAAACCAAACTAAAATGTTGATACGGCTGAATGTTGCTCGCAATAACTTGGGTTAAGCGTGCTCTCCATGCAAAAAAAAACATAATCATACACAACATCTAGGGCAAGTTTTAAACACTCGTTTGCTAAACTATTTAAAAATACTTAAAGAGTTGTGTCCGTTTACTCATTTGGGGTTTGTCCATTTTTAGACTTCAACTTTCTAAATTTCTAAATTACTCGGAAAAATTAACTTTTTATAAACAAATACAAATACTATAAATAAAATATTACTTACCACTTTGCATTGCTGACTTAGATCGCATTGTTGTTTGTGTATTAAATTTATTAACTTAATTCATTTAATAACTAGTAACTAGAATTTGTAGAAATTAGGCACTTTATTTTAAGACACTGCCACCAAGTGGTTATATAGAACATTTGCTTTTATTATTTATCACTTGGTGTTTCCATTAAATTCTGATTGGATTTTTTGAATTTCATTTGATCGATGGTTGCCGGCGAGTTGTAGGGCACAAGAAATCTGTTTGTGGACTTGACATTCCCGGAGGTCTCGGTTTCAACGGTGGAGGCATTCGGTTTAAGCTAATTGATGTCATCCAACGTGTTAGCACTAAGTATTCCATAAAAAGTTTTAAAAAACCAACACGATAGTCTGAAATGAAAGTTGGTAAAGAACACGCATGGTAAATTAATCTTTTATTTGAATCTTCAAAAAAAAAATTGATAATTGAGGGACTAAAGATAATTTTTTTGTTCTAGTTCCTGGGTGAAGGTTATGAGTGTGATTTCGTGGGCTTTAGGTAATAATGTGGAATACATTTTTAATATAATTATACATTAGTAAGTTTGGTTCTTTTTTTACACGGGCTTTGAAAGATTGAATTGTCATGCAAGTTGATTTTATTAATTATTGTTAACAGTTGTCAACTTGGAGTGAAAATTAGAGTGTTGAATAATCCAACTACGATTTCCCACGCGGCTAATTCATCACGAGTCAGCGAACCTGAGAATGCCTTATAACACTGTGTCTATATATGTTTACTTGGTGAAGAATACTGGTGCCACTTTTGGCCAAAGGAATCATGTATTTTAGTTAAGAGATTAAATAAAAATTGGAGAATAGACAAGCTATTATTCTAGTAAATACTTTACTATCTTAACAGTACTCAAGTCAACATAAAACAAATCAATCAAACGTTGTTCTCATGCTTTTCTGTGGAATGAAAGGAAAAAAGGATGGCAAAATTGTTTAGCTTAAATTTGTAAAAAAAAAAAGGTACCGTTAAATGAGAATAAAAATGGGGGGTAGTGAGTACCCACCTAATTTCCATACATATGAGTTTCTTTTGCTTGCATATCGCTTTGTCTAGTTACCCAAAATTTATTGACGACGCCATGCTTGCCCAAAAACCTGGTAGTCCATAGGGTTCAGACTCAATCATTTCTCGAGGGTGCGTAAAATGTAATTTATTTGTGACGGGTCAGATACGTATAAGGTCAAGACATGTTTTGGTGCGCTCAAGGAATTTTCGCCATTGTAAAAAATGTTCAAAAACCCTATATTAAATTTTATTACGAAAACTTGCAGCATCTTGGTGCAGAAATGAAGCTTTATGGCTGTAATTCTCCAGCCGGCAAGCAGTCGCAGAGTATGCCTATTATCCGCCACTGTTGCAGTTCTCATTCTTATCAACGAAATCAGGAAAAAAGAAAGGTACGCTTTAAAAAGATGATGGTGATTCAAAACACGATGGTGATGCCGTGGAAATCTGAGTCAAGAAGAAAAAAAGAGGGCGATTGCGAGACGGCCACACTCACGAAGGGCTTAGTGCCATAGTAAAAAATTAAATAATATTTATTTTTGAAGTGTTTTTTTTCTTATGGCCAACTTATTCGCTGCTTAAAATTGAGTTGTCAGTGTCCTTAGTGATCAGATTAAATAGAACAACAGAACTTTTAAGCTATTGCTAACTTATAAATTATATCTGCTATAAATATTGATATTCCAAAATTTTAACCTTTTCAATTATTTATTTAATATCCCTCTGCAACCACATACACACGTAAAAAAGTTAAACAAAATCAATTACTGAATTTGAAACAAAATATAAAATTGTTGTAATTTATTTCTTCTTCTATTTATTATTTTTCATAGATTTAAAAAAATAATTAGGAACTGCTCAATTCGTCCGAATCTAATATTATGTGTTTATTCAGTCCGGATTTAATGATTATCCTTTTGCACAAAGAAAAAATAGGGTAAGCTAAGAGGTTTTTTTTATAGAAGTTTAACGCACTACTAAAAATTCGCTTGAAACGAATCTTAGTACCTTATTAAATTAATAATTTGCGTTTTCTTCAAAAGCTATTAGTATTAAATTTACTCGTCCGGATTCATATAAAACATTTATCATATATTTCTATTACTAGAAGAAATGCTTTTAAGATGCTGTAAGACAAAGTCATGTCTCTTGCTTCATAACATAATTTTACCAAGTGGTAAATATTTTGTGTTGAGTCGTTAAAAAATGTTGCAAGTACTCAGGTGATGGAAAGTTTTCGGATGAACATCAGAGAGCCAAAGCGGAAAGATGGATGAAGACCCAAAATGAAGTGTATTCGAACACGGAAGCAGCTATCTTATGAACAACCTATTGCATTAGGGTTCAGATCCACCAATGTAAACCCATCGAAGTATGTGCCCTAAAGATTATAAAGTTAACGTATAAGCCAACTGGTATAAACATTTTGTTTTGTTATCAATTATTTTCTAGCGATTAAGTTAGTGACTGCAGACATGTAAGTTCATAGACAAACGAGTATCCCAATATCCTAATAGCATTTTGACTTTTTAAGTAATCTCGATATGTTTTTTCTTTTTCGTTTTTTTTTTCTGAAAATCAACAACGAATCTGATGATGCCTTTCACTTGACTAATTGTAGCTGCACACGAAACTCTTAATGACTGCTTTCGTCAATATGCTATTTTGCGGTAATCAAAGAATTATTGGTGACCATACTAGCACGTATCAGTAGATATAAAAAAAAAGGTCAAAGCTGATTGTTAACAGCTGCGAAATTCGGACGCACCCAATGCTTTTCACTTGATTACTTCATGTCCTGATTAAGTGCAACTTTAAACCATACGTTAAAATTAATTGCCAGATACGCCGTTATAGAAGAAATGAGGACGTCTTGCAGAAGACCAATTTTATGTGAGGTCATTGGAGTCAAATGGCCGAAACATAATGTCAAATTGATAAGTTTAATGAATGTGGCTATAAAACTGCGGTAAGTATCACCACGGAAAGGGTGAGTGGAACCAACGAAGTACACAAGGCTAAATGGGTCGATAAGTTATGTTAGCAATAGCAATTAGTTCTGCAGTTGGTTGTCAATTATTTTAGAACACGTAATTTTTGGTTTCATTTCAACGCCATCAATAAAAATTGGGTTGGGTGCGAATAGGTCTATCCGTACCATGAACTTCCCATGAATTTAGGTGTTTTTTTTAGTTTCCACCATCATCAAATTAAATTTGGGTTATGAAAATATCATTCATTCCTTAGGCAAATGCATTGCAAACAAACAAATTAGATACACATTTTTTAAGGTTTTTGCAGTTTTGAATCATTTAAAAAAAATATTGCGACATTAATAAAGCACACTTTTCTCTTGGAAAAGCTTGAAAATGACCCTGCTTTTGTCTTATAGAGCGACACAATAGTTCTTCCAGAGAGGACTTTACTAAATTGTGTGCTTAGCAACAGGTGTTCTTCGATTGATCTCACCGATGGTTTTTTTTCGCGAATTTTCTTGACTTTTTTACCATGTAACTTATAAACTAGACAAAATTGCTTAAAACTACACAAAACAGGGAATGGCACATATGTCACCATATACCCACATATACGGATATGTGCCCAACTTTGCCTGCAAGGGCTACTCAACGTAAGAAGGAATTGACGATGAAGTTCCTTCCCTTTCATTTTTAGGCCACCAGTCGGTGCTGCCGCTCAGCTTCTTCTAGAGCGCGGTTTCGCTCATAGTAAAGCCACTTATCCACAGCTCTTCGGGCAATGTGGTAGATTAGCGGTACCGCTATTCTATCTTGGATGAGACCTATTGAATCTAGGTAGAGGAAAGCCTCTGGGAGAATAAAACCGCTAACTCGAACCCGCTCGTAATATCTCTCATTGGGGAAGTAGGCACCGAAGATCAGATTGTTAGCAGAGTTCATTGGTCTTGCAACGTGATTTGGTGTTAACTTTATTAGAAAATTGTCTACTCTCAATATTTTTGCTCTGTTATATAGGACCTCTCGTTGGGATAGAAATTTTTTTATTCAGACTCTGGAGTTCTGTTGCCTCTCAAACAACCGAATCTTTTCCATCAAGCTCCGACGTTGAACCACACGGAGTATCCAAAGACGAGCATAAGCCGGATGAGGGCCATGTAGATCTCAGCAATGGTGTTTTTATCTGCGTTTGCAGCGTAACCTAGGCAGACAAAGTCCCAAACTACCTCAAAGTCTTTCTATGGTTACGTTCTGACCCAGACGTTGGATTAAGGTGTCCTTTCTTTTTTCCCTCGTGTACCGCCAAACCCATCTTTGGGTTTTGTCTGAACGCTCATAATCGCACTGTTGACATCGAGCTTCATTCCCTAGTTATATCATTATCTTGGGCGAATGCGAGCTATTGAACAGACATATAAAGATAGTGCCTCTGGTGTTGAAACGGGACTTTTGCACTGTTGTTTCAAGTATAATGTTGAAGAAACCGCATGGCAAGGTGATGCCTTGCTTAAAACGTTGTTTGACATCAAATGGGTCGGTGACGTCCTTGCCAACCTTAAGGACGAGCTTGGTAGGGACATGACCTGGCTTCATACATCTCGTCTCTGTGGACGAAACAGAAACCAAAAATCAGGTTATTGACAAACTGCTTTAGACGGCAGAAAAGATGTTATAGGCAAAATTCAGGAGATTGATACCTCTTTTATTGGCGCAGCCTAGAAGGTCTCCTTTCTTCAAGATTGGGCAAACAATACTAAGATTCCATTCATCTTTCATGCTTGAGAACGTCATCGCCGCCGAATTGAAAACCTCGACATCTAAAGTGGCTTTATTAGACTTACGCTTAAATATCGGTATCTTTTCTTCGTTTAGGTCGAGTAGACGCTGTTGGCCTGCGTCGTTTTCATTGAATGATTCAGAATGCCAGCCAGTAGAATTTATTTAACCATCGCCGTTATACAGTCTGCAGAAGTGTCTTTTCAGGGTCCTCAGCATTCACTGCAATTCCATCAAGATGTTTCGATTTTGAACTTTGCAGGCTTCGATTTGTGGTCTGTTACCCTACGTTAATTATTTTCTCTATTGGTAGAATTTTCGAATCTCTTTTGTTACCAGAAGAATGGAAGTTGTGCAATCAGATTGGAACCGAAATTGTTCTGTTTGTGGCCATGATGTCCAACTTGTTACCAATCGAGTTAGTTTCTTAGCCAGTCTTCTGTAGGCACATAGAAGCACATAGGCATATATTTGAGATCATCCAACTCTACGTGAAGGTAAGATGTGTTAAATTAAGAGACATTTTACATTGGAAGTTGAATCTGTTTTATTTTTTGGCAGTTGTTTTTCAACTTCATCCATGAAAGTGTTATAACTCGTAATGGTCAGAAAGGCAGAATTTAGAAATAATAGATACGTAAGTTTCAAGAGTATTACATACATTTATACATTACATACTGTTTATAGGGATTCATATTTTAAAACTTCAAAGACTAGTTCCATACAAAGTGATCAACGAGAACGATCAAAAGCTCGGTTGGCAATCATAACTGGAACTGGATTGTTTCTTGAATGGAAATTTGTCTGATTCGGTTGAACTCTGCAATTTCTTTGCAAACTTTCCCTTCCTTTGAAAACTTTTCATTAAAACTTGTGCTGAGCTATCACTGAAACATCACTCACAAATTATTACTATAACGAGTGCTATTCTTATACAAAAATTTTGGAATGAGCAAAATAGAAACTTGTGACCAGACCAGGCTTTTCTTTTTTTTCAGAATTTAAATATTTTTTTCGATGTATACATTGTGAACGGCAGAAATTTGTTAGATTAATTTTCTTTGAAACGGAATATTTCTTTGCACGGAATATTAAAGCGCGATTATGTTTATGTTCTTTTAGAAACCGTTCCAAAGTTTCGGCCGAGAGATTTCCGCCACCTCTTCCTTCCGAGCTGGGAAATGTTCAGCATAGGATCTTTTCCTTTCTGGCAAGTAGATGGTTTCAAGAGGATCACATTGTGATTTCTATTGTTGTTTTTAGGCCGATTTCGAGAGATTGCTTATCTCTTTGTCATTTACTACAAAGACTTCTAGACTTTGCTTCATGATAAGAAATCGCAGGATTGGTAGCAAACGAAATCTCCCGATGTTATGATCTTCCTGCACACGCTTTATTATCCATGTGTTTTAACTTTGTCATTCAGCTTTTTCTTCAAAATCAATTGCCTCGCCTTAGTTTTCCAAGCACTGCCACGGAAACGTGGATCAAAAAATAGGGAAAAAAAATGTATATGATTTGTCCGGTAACTTATGGACGGCAGTGTATACCTTTATGCTTATTTTTGTATCTGATAAGGTAGTTAAAAACTATTAATTTAATTAATTTCGAACCGATTACAAGAACTTCCTGACGGGAAGTGAAAAATGCAATACGGGTGCCCGTGGCTTAGTCTGTTTACCGTCGGTCCCAGAGTCGAATCTCGCAATTTAATGGCAGCTCTCCGAAGAACACAACTGTCAAGATAAAGTTTTGTGCCTTTCGGAGTCGGAAATATCCTTAAGTTCTAGTTTCAACATATAGTATGTGGAAAAAGCGCGCATTAAAAACGTTAAAGAAAGGCCCGGGCTGTGTTAGAATGTTCTTTTTAGTTACCTAGAGATTGACGGAAATTTAAACTTTCAACTTGATGGCGAAGTAAGAATTTTTCTCAGTCTAAAATTTATTTATTTCCAAATAACTTCATAATACGACAGTCCAATAGGTCCAGGGACCCTCGCATCAATTTTACCCTTAAATTTCTTTCTTTCGAGTATGGAACACACGGATGTTCGGGCAATACGAAAGCCGCTTCTTCAATGGTAGCCGTCGAACTTCGACTTTGTGTGATGGTGCGTTTTCTTGGTGACACAACACTCCAGCTCGAATTTTGCAACAACCTGGTTTCTTGATAGCATTTTAATAGCTGTGATAGTGGCACTCCTTTTCAAGGCAATCTACCATTGCACTTTCTTCGGCTTTCGCAAATCTGGACACCATAACCTTTTGTTGAAGGTGGAATGTAGTCAGAATCAAAGTAATGAATCCTTTATGATGAAGCTTTACTCTTGAAATATCAATTCGGTACTTATTTTGTTTGGAGGATGATATTCTTGCTACACGGAGCGCAAACTGTGAAGTTCGTTGTATACGATCCTCTGAATGCTGTATATCGGATGCTTGTGACTTCAACTTTATGTCAAATGGTGAGATTGGGGTAAGCCTTCACAGGGTCTTTTATTTTTTACGTTTTTTCTACTCAGGGACATGGATGGCCGTTCTAAACAATATTTGCCATATGTACTATATATATAAATGTCCATCTTTAAATCAATGCACCAGTGTGCAGTTGTCGAACACGGAAGGCAGAATCTCACATATTTGAATCAAGTCGATGTGTAGACATCCTATCAGGCAGAAATACAATGACAAATATTGGTGCTCTCGCGTGTCCGCCCACGACCCTACAATTTCAACCCTCTCGATTCATGATAACGGATTATTTGAAGAAAAGATGTACACCAATATACCAACAACGACTTCGGTGCTTTAGGACAACATTCAAAAGGCAATTCCAGAATATTGCGAAACTTTTGTGATAAATATATTTAACAGAGCTCATCTTTACGCCATCGCCAGAGGCGTCCAGTTTAATTTCATACTTGTATTAAAAAAAGCATATTGATCTGGAACATAAAAAGCACAACTCTCTTAATTTTCTTTTTAAACTTTTAGGAAAACCCATCCCTGTCACGCGGACCTCAAATTTACGCTAATTCAAAACCAATATGAGAAGGCATTTTAATAGAGCTAAAACGAGCTTAAACTTTTAAGACCTAAATGCCAGTATCAGTCTCAACGAGATCAAACTAGATTTTAGATTTCAAACCAGATTTTAATTTTATTTGGAGTTCATGGTAGACATTTTTTAATTCCTTGAAACAAGTCTCGGCAAACACCCCCTGAGGTTCGAGCCGACAAGAAAGATCCAACCTCAGTTTTAAGGATCAAGTAGGTGGAAGCCAAAACGCTTGGCTCGGACAAATCGAAGCAACGTTCCTATAATCGGAGGGAGTGGAAGGCTGCTGTGTCTCTGGAAGGGACTCTTAATGAATCGGTAGCCCGTAAGGAAAAGTAGAAAGAAAGATTGCAACAAGCCCACCACTTATAGGCCAGCAATCACAAGGTCATTGTATGGCTTACTGACACTAAAATGCAAGAAGTTACCAAAGTACAAATTCAAGCATTCCAATTTCCCTCTTTGACTGCTAAGAAAGGCTGATCCTAGGTGAAGGCACATTTTGTGTAAAACAGACAATCTCAAAATCTCGGCAGTGTTTTTTAATCGGTTTCAGCATAAAACATTTTCAAAGAGTCTAAGATGTGGGTGAAATTAAGCACAAGGGTCGACTATAATTTTCAAATTCTTTGAATTTAACTGCTCTGGAAGTGATAACGGGAGATAAAGAACAAAGAACCATTATTCTTTGATAAAACTGCAGTATTTTTAATAAACTGCGCTGCTGAAAATGAAGATAAGACTATCCAACATCTATTTAATCACTGCCTACATGCACTAGGGCAAAGGTCCTTTAATGGTGTAGCAAAGTTAAGACAAGCTTAAAGAATACATATATTTTTTTCACCAACTGATTGCTATCAGTTCTGGTATCTCCTTTTACGAAGAGATCAATATCGACATATCGTAAGGCTAGTAATAGTTCACAATCAAAAATTCTATACTTTTGCATTAAAGAAGCCTATGTACATGTAAACATTAAAAAACGTTCATACCGCAGTAGAGTGGAATCATAAAGTTAAGTATATTTCGCCAATGAAAGGAACTCATAGCGTATAAAATGGTTTGTGGTCAATTAATTTCTAATTAGTCTTATGCTAGTTTTACGCAACCTTTTGTTATTGCTTTCACTATCGAGAATCTAAAACGAAATTTTACGAAATATCATAAAATCAAAACACTGCCTTCTAATGCCAAAACAATACAACACACAAATGTACATACATTCATATATGCAAATATTGCCTTGTAATCGGTTGTATAAGTCGAATGGCCCAAAAATATGTAGCACACCACGGACTTGGTAACCAGGGTTACCGAAAGTAAAATCAAACCCGATACATTTTGCATGGAAGGAAAGTTCTTTCGCAAGGACAATAACAGAAAAAGGGATATTTAAAAAGAACAAAAAATAATACTTATTATTGTTTGATGATGTGATTGTTTTTCACTTTATTTCTTACTTGCGGTCACCTGCAGATTTCATGTGCGTAGAAAGATTGTAGAATTCAAAAACGTCTATTTGCCGCTTGACTTTACAGCAAAGTTTCTTCAGCATAAAATTTCCTCGAAAATAAGCTAAATTTATTTGGCAAGAAATTAACATTATTCATTTAAATAACTCCTGCCGGATTGAAATTCATTTTAAATATATATTTTATTCACAGTTTTACAATTTGTGCATTAACCTTAACAGATAGATTTATGTCATCGCGGACTTTTTTGTAGACCTTTTTGGTTAATCTAAGTTTTCTTTAAAAGCAATTTAATATCTCTTACCTTTAAGGCAGTATTCCCAAATGCACTTTAGTTAAAAAAATTGGTCGCCGCTAAATACTCTTTTATGTAAACGGGAGTATATTTAGCCTTTGTTTACACCGAAAGTAAAACGATTTTTTTAAAATTTGATAAGCGGTTTGGAAGATTACCACCTAGAAACAAACTAACAAACTTACAAACTTTTACGTTTTATAATATTGTGCAAGTTATGGCAGACTGGTCACTTTGGTTTGTTAAAAATTTTTTGTCCAACAAAACAAACGAAAGATAAAATGAAAAAAACGACCGAAATAAAGCTCTAAAATCTACGTTATCTGATGGGCAAGCGTAGCTAAAAAAATATTTTTTTGTAACCCATGGTACAATCGAGTTTGGTCTCGAAAACTGAAAACTTCCTCATAAAGAAACAAACAAAATAATATTTTTTTTCTAAAAAAAAATTTGCAACAAAATTGGAAAACACATTGTGTTTTTTTGCATTAACGTTAACATATAAGGATGTGCCATCGCGGACTTTTTAATATAACTTTTTGAGCTCTAAAAGCTTTCTTTAAAAAGCAGCGTTCACAAAAATCGTATTCATTCGACCGCTCTTTGGTTAGTATTTGAACGGAATAAAATGTAGCCTTTGTTCATCCTGAAGGTCCATTGAAAAAATTGCTGACAGCCTTACAAGTATAACCTCTTTATAATATTGATATGTATGATAATTGTTTCTTTAATGCTTCAAGCAAATCATCACCAGGAATTAACAACTGCGAAAATATTAAGTGCAAACGGATGAAATGTTAAGGAACAAAACTCTCTTGCCTGGTGCTTCCAAAACGAAGTCTGAGTTTGCTTCAAAGTGATTCAATTTCCGACATAGACATATATCTACGATGTGCTTAGCTTATCACTCATCTCCACAATAAAACTTATCAGTTAACCCTAAAGCCAAATTTTGGACGGCCAGTTGAGTGTGAGTATATTTTTGGCCAGTCAATTCGAACTTCTTTAATATTTAGATTTTTAGATTAGATTAGATTCTTTATTAGTAATTAAATTACTTTTAAATACATAAAAGGAATAGTATAAAATATTATTGCTTAGACTATAAAACTAAAAGAGAAGTAATAAAGTTTAACATTATAATTAGATAACAATTCAATATTAATCTACTGGTGCAAAATATGAAATTCAAAAACTCAATGAATTATTAACATGATTTTAATTTAAATTCTTCCTAGGATATTTTCACTACACATTCTTTTAAATTTAAACAAGGAGGTCACAGACTTTATTTCACTCGGGAGTTGGTTAAATTTCTGGAAGCCTTTGTAAAGAATACTATTTTGAGACGCCGCTCTGGAAACAAAGTTGATTCTTATATCCTCCGCGTTTCGTAAGGGGTATGGCTGACCATCAGCTACCAAACTTACATTCTCAGACAGATACTTAGGTGTGATTCTGTATTTCATTTTGAAAACAAAGACCATCGCATTCAACTCGATTCTTTGTTCAATATTCATCCACCTTAAAATTTGCAGCATCGAATTGATCGGTGTGAATCGGTTACACCTCAGGATGACTCTCATAGCCCTATTCTGCAGTTTTTGCAGTCTTGCGATCTCCCCCTCTCCACATAGGAACAGTACCGTGGCGCAGTATTCAAAGTGTGGCTTTACAATCACATTGTAGATATTGATTAAACACGTAGTTGACACTTTACTTCTTATGCGCTTCATGAAGCCAATCTTTTTTCCTACCTTCTTACACACAAAATCCACATGCCTACTAAACTTCAATCCGCTATCCACTATTACCCCCAAATACCTCATATGGTCGACAACTCCAATGACTTCACTCTCCATTGTTAACTGGATGTGCGAAGGAGAGAAGCGGATTGTCATTACTTTTGACTTACTAACATTGAGCTTCAATTTATTCTGAATCAACCAGTCTTCAACACTTTTCATATCTTCCTGCAATAGGCTCACACATTCTTCTCGATTATTTCCCGATATGTATAGCAGGGTATCATCTGCAAATAACATCACCTGACTGTGTTTAACAACGTATTTCATGTCGTTAATGTACAGCAGGAAGAGCAGGGTTCCGAGGACCGATCCTTGTGGCACACCCAATAAAATTTCTCGTGCTGCCGAGTAATGGTTGTTGTATTTAACCTTCTGCTTTCTTGCTGTTAGATATGACTCAAACCAACTAAGCTCCCTGCCATTTATGCCATATTTTGACAATTTCTTTATTAATATTGTCCTATCTATGGTTTCAAAGGCCCTTTTAAAATCAAGAAACACCGCAATAATTCCATTCTTTTTCTCAAATTCTTGCTTCCAATTTAAGATAAGCCAATTTATGGCAGTCTCGCATGAGTGATTTCTCCTGAATCCAGACTGTTCTTCTCTCAGCAACCCATTACTCTCCAGGTATTTTACTAGCTGCTTGTTGACTACCCTCTCCAGAATCTTTTCCAACATGGGAAGCATATTTATTGGTCTAAATTCCTCGCATTTAGTTGTTCCAGCAACCTTAGGCACAGGTACCACCACCGCCTCTTTCCAACATTCTGGGAAATGCTCTCCACCACCTTAATTAAATACTCATACTGTCATACTCAATACAATTTGAAGAAGTATATTCTCCCGCTATGGATTTTAAGGGTGTCCATAAAACACCTGAATATCATTTAACTATTTAACTTTTCACTTATCTCATCGAGTGGCTATTGCGGCGAACCGCTGGTCGTAAGGGTCCAAGTTTGAACCCGCGAAACCTTACGATTTACTTTAGAGAATATTACTTTTCCGAGAAAAGTTCTGAAATCAGTCGGATTTGTGTGAAAATACTAGGTCAGCAATTAGATAATAATAACAATGACCTCATTGAGCATTTAAAATAAATGAAGGTTCGCCTACCGAAAACACATGGGTTCTGTATTCTCGAATTTGACTGAAAAACGTACCGCACACCGAGTCGATCAAAAACAGATTCTAAATTACTAGGCTATTTTTGCATTGAGAGTTCGTTCGTCCCATGCTTCATTTTTTAATGCAACCTAGCGCAGCTTTGCCACAGAAGAGCTGCTACATCAACAATTTTTATATTTTTCTTCCCATCTGGAAGTTCTAAAAAACTTTTTGAGTTCACCAGAATTGGACTCTTTCGTCTCGTTTACCTTGAGAATAAGTAAAGCTATCGATTCAAAACTGGCTTTATTCGAAGCGTAATAACATACTGATTACCTTATACTGTTGATAACCTAGCGAGAAAAATTCATAGACCTTTAAGGCCGTATCGCCACGCTTAACTGTTTCAAAAAAATAGCTTTTAATTCAGCAAGAATCCGAACGTATATAAGGCTTTAGTACCTATCTACTGCTCTCTGTTTTGAAGTTGTAATAAAGATTTTTGCTATTTAAATAAATTTACAAAAAGAATCTCATGCCGCAAGATCTATTAATCAATTTATTTCGTAAACGAAGCCTCGAGACATAGCAAAATTAAAACAACTAACCTAGTTCACCTCGCTCTCATAAAAAGGTCACATGATATATGGATGGAACTTGGACAGGAAGCTTTTGAATTTCTTAAGGCAACCTACACACGTATATTCTAAGGCACAGGTTCGAGTATGTAAATCACCAGGACCAGTAAATCTGAAAGAGAAATTGAGCACAGAGTAAGATAACAGCTGTAATACTACAACGTTGACTTTCAATAGGGAGGTCAAGCTAGATCATTGAACACTCGTCGTCCTATCCTCATATCTACTATCATTTTATTACAAACGATTACCTGATTTGATCCTTAAAGGATAATTTAGCACAAAAAAAAAATAAACACAGTTTATTCACATAACTGTGAACTCTTCCTTTGGGAAGAGCTTTGCAAGAAATATCACAGACCGGTAACATTTACTAATTTTACCACTGTTGCGGTTTTTTAAACTGAAATCCTACAGTTATTCCGAACTTCCAAAGATAAGTAATCTTTCGAAATCTAAGTGAGAAGGAACAGTATTATATGCAAAAAATTCATTAAAGCTTATTTTAAATATGTTAAAAGTATAGTATAGCCCGTACTAATTTAAAAAAAAAACTTTTATTATTATTATTTTATTAATATATAGGTAATTACAATATTAATAATTATTTTCTATAGCAGTAGCTACCAGGGCTTTTGGCTAGTCTTATATGAATTGAAATTTATAGATAAAAAGAACAACTTATTAGATACTGTCAAGAATTCTCAGAGTTGAAACTTTTTTATATACAATTCTAATATTTGGTTCTGAAGGAATTTTTAAAAGAGCCAATAGATTCTCCCTTTCACACAGTTGTCTCACGGTTGGCTTAATTTTTTGGCATTCAAGAGTCAGTTGTTTAGTTGATAAGCAAGTGTTTATCCGACATACTTTGGCCCTAGAATAATAAATTGTTAAACATATGCTCACTCAAATTGTCATTGTGCACTGTTATTTGTGCTATCCATGATAAATACATTTTCAACGATATCTGCAGAAGCTGCTTTAATGTTTATGAACGTTAAACTATTCAGCATCTATTTGGTCACTGCAACGTTAAACAGAAACAACGCCTTCATGCTGAAAGTCTCAAATGGAAAGATTAGCATCTGTTTCACAAACTAGTTAGTAAAAGATAGCGGTTTCAAGTACATTTGTATACAAGGATTCAAAATAGAGCTCCGTTCTTAAGACACATCTAACCCAATGTTAATATTAAATCCTATCATAATTTAGCATAGTTCAAAGAAAAGTGGTCATCAGAGTTTACGGTGGTAAAAAAGTGGATAGATAAACCCTGACGGCAACCCTAGTGGAAGCCTACGACAACTCCAATAACCTGTTAATGTCAAACAAATTTACTCCTAATATTATTTACTTGAAATCCGTACATTTAGAATGTTAATGTGAACTCGGAATAACACCTAACATGTCCCGTATGTATATCAATCTAATAAAACACACAATGCATGCCGAAGAGCCTTATGCTTCGGGTAGACGTTTAACGATGCCTACATAATTAAAAGGTGATAGTGCTCGTAATGTCGCGCTATTTCATTTCGAGAATGCGGGGAGATTTCCTGCTACTCCAACGTCAACTGCGTTAAAAGTAAACACAGGAATTCACATGGCATTTGTCAACGAAGAGGCGAGCTATTCGGTTTGCGTGAATTATTGCTGTTAGGTTCAATAATTCAACCAATATGAAAGCTCATTGACAGGAGGTTTGTTTTGCACTTTATAATATTTTAAATAAATGATGCAAATTGTGCTTAAGAAGTAAGAATATCAATACAAGTCATGCGAAAAAAAAGTTTTTAATGAAGCTGAGAAGCAATGTAATCCATTATTTATGTATTTGCCCAATGACCTATGAGTAGATACTTCACTTGACTGGATCTACATGAAGTCAGAGTGAAAATCACACGCCAAAGGTATTTGCGTTTATGACAATGTGAAGGTAAACTTTGCTTACAGAAAGAAAACTTAGAAAGCTTTTCTACGTCGATAGAGCCTGAATAAGCGAAGGACTTGTGTAAGGATTTTAATGCAGACTACTTTCCGGTAAGAATTTAAATTGCGCCTAATCAGGCTCGCCATGCACAAAAGGAAAATGTGAAAACATGACAGTACTATGAATTCCCATAACATTGAACAAAAAGGAAATGCCTTGAAATACTCTAGCTGACAGTCATTGTTACGTTAATGAAATTGAAAATTTATACCGTATCCTTCCATTTGTGGCTATAAAACTATTCAAGATGAAAATGATAGATTGCATAAGGTTTTTATAAATGTCATACATTTTGCTTCTTATAAGACAGAACTTATGGCTATATTTAATGATTATTTTTACAAAATATTATAAGTATTTTTTTTACTTTTCAGGTTTACAGATTGATAGGCATCTTTATTTCGAATAACAATACAAGATTGAGGTTATAACAAATTATCAAGTGCAAGGATACGATATGTTTAAACTGATATATTAATAAGTCCATTTCTGAGATTGATTGATTTTTTTTTAAATTATATGGTTGTATACTTCTTCAAGTTTACAGCCTTCTATTGAATTGAATTGTGTGACAATTCAGAGAATTCACTTTTGAATTGCACCACGTGTTTGCGATACTCCGGATATGATTGGAGCCACTCGTGTTCAACATATCTAACTCTTTACGTAATATAAATAGTGTTTCTTTAATATCATCCTGTGCATTATCTCGAAATCTAGCTGGAGATCCAAGAAAAGAGGATATACTTTTCCTTGCCTGAAGCTTCTCTTTCCAGTCAGCCTGATTGTTCGTCCATGACAATATTATGATATTATATTCAATCTATTTTTCAGAAATCTAGAATAACTGGTCAACATTTATCACACTTATTCGAACTTTCAATAATACTGCGACTGAGGTTTTCAAATGTTTCTGAAAACTATTGTTTCGGTTATTGAGTTGAAATCACTCTTATCTGGAAATTATTTATTATATTATTATTATATTTTTTTATTATATTATTTATTATATTATTTATTAAAACGCTTCAAAAGAATTTCAAGGTTAAAACATAAAAAAATGTTGACGTTCTGTTTTTTTAACAATGGTTCACGTGGAATATTAACATTGATTTCTTTCGCAGTCTTCTGTTACTTGAAAAGGATGTATCTTTCGAAACGTTAACGACTATCAGCCACACAAGCTTTTACTGCAGTAGAAGCAAGAAGAAGAAGAACTCCTGGAATAATATTCCGACCGAAATAACATCAAAATTAATTGGATAGGATGCTCAGAGCAATTGATCAGGATGTCAGAATCGCAGTTTATTTAAATTTTGCTTTCAGTTCCAATATACTATATATATACAGTATATATATAAATATTGATTGTAAAAACAATTTTTTGTTTTGCACAACGCGAAACAAACTTGGAAATATACAAGTCTACGATAAAGGAGCTATTTAAGATTCCATTTGCCTCATAAGCATTGAGAATCCAGCTATGCTCGCTCTACTGTTAAAATATCCAAGCGGCCTTAAAAGCTTCGTTAATATAAGTTTTTTTTTTTGTCTTTATTTATTAGGTCCCTATCTACACAACAAATCTATACTGGTGACTTAAATAAGAATTGCTCCACGTTGAGGGAAAATTGGTCTGAAATAAGTTTGCTACGACTGAAGAGACAAAATATTTGCGGATACTAGTAAACCCATTGCCAAGCCAATAAAATTTGCTAACTTCTTTTCACATATTTCTAAAATTTCTCTAGAGCAATGTGCTTCCCTTCGCTTCTTTTAGCTTCGTCAAGTACTATCATCATCATCCTTAAATTGTCTCGTGCTAAATTCACTCAAATATTCCTTTGAAGTGTGTGTAAAGGGCAACAAATGTGCGACACGTACACGAAAGTTTCCGTATCACGGTACAATATTCAACATATTTTTTTAATTTCAAATTTGTCAAAGGCCACTTCTTAGTGTAAAATTTAGCTTCGGTATTTAAAAATTTAAAGTCAAAGGCCACTTCTTAGTGTTAAATTTAGATTCGGTATTTAAAAATTGAAAGTGTTATTCAAGTTCACCAGCTAAACCCTTTGACAGAGGGACGGACAGCGGAGCCAAAGTATCCGTTGGCATCCTTTTGGCATGGAACCCTTAAGTTTAAACACATACAGGGTGTTTAAAACCAACCCCAGCAGGTTTTCCACACTCACCGACACCAGCGCTTAGCTTATTGTATAATCTTGGTCAATTTGGGTACTGTATGGATCTATTGTGTGGCTGCGACAATATCCAAAATTCGACTAATAGCCTTCTTTGAAGTGATTCTTGTCGCTTCATTCCGTCGCATAACACGGTGTTTTAGGAGAACTCAGCTGAACTTCACGACACAGTCTAGGTTAAAGAATTCGTCCAGGTTTTAGAGTTAATCACATTGCTGCATACGTTCATCACGGGAAACAAAAAGCAGTTGTTTTTGCAATTGAATGAGTGCAGACTCAGATTTTTTACACTTTAATCTTCGTGCATATATGTACATAGCTGAGGTACATTAAACTTCATTCATTTTGAACTTGCAATTTTTGTTCATAGTGATGTAGCCTACCAAATTCTGTTCTTATTCTTCATGTGGCGAAACGATACATTTGATGAGCTGCCTGACTTGGTTTTAAGGAAAGTATTCCACTATCCTCGCACTGGTTGCAATATACATGCAATTTACACGAAGGAAGATACTCCTTTCCTTGACTTTTTCTATAACTCTCATCCTTATATAAACATGGGACCCTATAGCCTCAAGGTTTGTTGGTCACAAAGCCAGATCAGTTTTTTCTCATATAAGAACACCATCGTTAAAGAATACAATCCTTAAAGAGTAAATGCCGTCTCTGAACAACTCAGAGACGTTTAAAAGCAACTTACATCAATACATGTCTCTATTAACTTTTCACTTGCAATTTTCTTACATTATAAGGGTATCCATTGTCCGTGGAATGCGTTTGAATTAAACAAAAATTATTTTATCGTTGTCTTCATGAAATTGCGAAATGTTCACACCTTGAGCTCAGACTTGAATCATTCAAGGATCGTTGGCGTGATACAAAAGTAAGTTTGAACGTAACCCCCTGAAATGAAATTTCAAACCAAACAAATACCAAAGAAGGCATCTATGCGTCAGATTGGTAACTTCTTGTACTCCTCTCGTATCCAAACGCCATTCGTAAAACAACGAAAGAAAATGCCTGCCTATTGCAACTATCGATTCATGAATGAGCTACACTGGCTATGAATAAACCCTTTAATATTAAAATAAAATATTTTCACCCGCTAAGAATGACTTCTGCCCTTCAAAGAAAAACATATACAGTTAGCGTAAAAAGTCTGCGTACAACACATAAAACATATTTTAATTGGATAAAATACTGGCGGTTTGATTAAAACATAATTTTTTTTATTGAGTTCAGATCAGACATTATTTATCAACTAATTGAAAAACAAAAACCAAAAAATTAATTTGAGTAACGCAAGACAAAGAAACAGCACACAAAAAGTATGCCTACAAGAAAACAAGAAAATATAAATGATTCAATATTTTGTTGAGAACCCTCGTCTGACTTCTTGCAATCGTCTTCCCATTGAATCAACCAAGCTTTTCGTATCTATTTGAGTTATTTTGTTTCATTCCTTAAGCAGCATTTCTTTGACCATGTTTTTGGACGATATGCTATGTTGACGAATGCGGCGGTCCAACAACTCCCATAAATGTTCAATGGGATTGAGGTCTGTGGATTTCAGGAGCGTAAGCAACTGCTTTGGGACATTAAACAGTAGCCAAAGCTTTACAAGGTGAGCAGTAGGCTTGGGATCATTACCTTGCTGAAATATAAAGTGATCACCCAAGCTGAGTTTGTTGGCACTTTCACGGATATTTTTTTAATGACGTTTTAATACTGTACTTTCAATGAATTCTAAGTTCACAACCCCATTTGCTGCCATACACCCCCAAAACATGACCCCTCCACCACCATATTTCACTGTTTGGAATAGGTTTTCTTTATTCCATTGAGTTGCTGGTTTTCTCCAAACAATTCCGCGTCCATTCAACCCAAATACGCGAAATTTGCTTTCGTCTGAAAACAATACACTATTCCAAAAACTTTCCGGTTTGTCAGTATGCTCTTTGCAAAAGCAACACGCTTCCTTCGGTTGGTTTTTGAAATATAAGGTTTTTTCCTTCCAGATCATCCATGGTAACCTTCTTCTAATAGGACTACCGGTTGAAAATGTCGTTATTGCAGACAACTTCATATCTATTAATCTGAGGTGAATTTTGACCATGACAGCTGTCACATCAGAAACTTCATGTCATTGTCTTATTATTTCAGTCTAGGTTATCGGTCATTAGTGAAAACACACAAGTTTTTGTAAAGCCGTAAAATGTTTACATTCGTGCCATCAAAACAACATTTTCGGGAAGTTTTAATATGCTTCTTTCATTTAAAGAAAAAAGCAACCGAAGCGCATCAATTGCTTACCGAAGCTTACCCGGACTATACTATAGACGTTAGAATGTGTCAGCGGTGGTTTAAGCGGTTCAATGATGGTGATTTCGACACCGAAGACAAAGAACGCCCCGGCCAGGTGAAAAAGTTTGAAGACCATGAATTGGAGGGATTGCTCGATCAAGATCCGTCGCAAACGCAACAAGAACTTGCAAAATCACTTGGCGTCGCTGATGCGTTTGAGCCGAGCACTGAAGGAAAAACGGCCGGAAACGGTCGCAAGACACGATAAAATTATTTTGCAACATGACAATGCTCGGCCACATGTTGCAAATGTCGTCAAAACTTACCTTGAAACGCTCAAATGGGATGTCCTACCCCGATTACTATCTCTTCCGATCGATACAACATGGCCTGGCTGACCCGCACTGCCGTCATTTCGATGATGTCAAAAAATGGATCGATTCGTGAATTCTACTTTTCCTCAATAAAGCATTGATTTTTGAAGAAAAAAAAAACGATAATTTTCAACCGAAAGTCTTATTATTAGGATATTTCTAACGGTAGAACAACTAATTGTCTTGTTAAACTTTCCTTCGATTATCTTCACTATTTTTCGTGGATTTGATCTACTTCAGCCAAAACTGACCGTTTTTCTCTGGCTGTAAGTAGTGTTGCGCGTCCTTATTTTCTAATACTCTTTGTACGAAAGAATGTGGTTTCTCAATTATTTGGCCAATTTCTCTTAGAGCTTTACCCTCCGAACGTAGTTTTACTACCAATTTTCGGATAACCACTGATAATTCCTTGCTCATTGTTCTAGTTTCACAAAAAAAAAAACTCTCAAAAGTGAAGAAGATAATTAAAATATGTTTTCGCGGATACTCCAATTGATAGACTGAATGAAAGAGGTAAATCGCAAAAGTAAGTTGAAGGGAAAAAAGTACCGGAAATGGAAATTCTCGGAAAAGAGACTGCGTACAATATAAGTGTAAGCAGAGTTTTTGTGCGGTAGATTCCATGAGGTCAGTCGGATTCTCGAATGTGAGGAATGAAATAGCAGTTATGATTCGATGAGGTGGAGATCTTGAGATTATTCCTCCATCAATATATTTAATTTTTTTATGAGAATACAAGTTTTTCAGGTCTTTTTCTTAAAATGGGTGGTAATGTACACAAACTTTATACACTAGCTGTACACCGAGTGTTCTATATCCTTCCATGAGTTGTTTTTTAAAAATGTCCTTCTACTTCTACGAGCTACAATAATATTGTTGATGTTTTTGACATATGCAAAAGATTATTTTTAGCTAAGAGGAAAACCTCGATTCGTCCATATTCATGAAATCAAAGTTCTTGGCTAGATATCCATATCCTTCCGCAAAACACAAAACACCTGCTCCAAAATGTTCAGAGAATAGTACGACTTGACCAACTGTGAATAATTTACTTCAAAGAACAATTTTTTAAGGTCAGCGAAAGCTACAAGTTAAGTCCATTAAAAACGCATGAGACCTGTGAGAAAAATGCGGCACATAAACCTGCCTTTAATATGCACGCATGTTATTGAAACTTTCAAACCAACCCCCACCCCCCCTACATGTTGCATTGGAGAATTGCTAGCAGGTTAGCTTTGGATGAAAATCGATGCCTTTATGAATAGGAAATCAAATATGCTCGTACTTGTATCTACACCTAAGTATATGAATGAATTGGGAACTATTAACGATAAAGTCAAGGGCTCATGAGTGTTAGCCTACATACATATGTATGTAGCCTACCAACATCGATAAAAAAAAAATCACATTTTCATGCCAACCATTTGTGAGTGATCTCAGGGGAGTACTTAGCAATTATATGGTATTTAAATAAACATCCACTAGACCTTCATCGTTCGGGCCAACGTCACGCCGCGCCCGTCCATACGAAATGCATTATCAGGGTACTTTTGATTTCCATTATCATTGGTTTTGACATTGTAGCCGAGCACCCTGCTCAACAGCACATGTGGAAATCGCTGTCTATAAAAAATTAACGTGTGAAAGTTTAAAAACGAACAAATAATCGATAGCAGATTTTGTGTCGTGCATGGCATCAATTATTTAACATTTTAATAATATACATTTTCAAGCACAACGAGTCACTTATGTATTCCTTCCGATGAGCATGAAAAGGAGATCCTTGGAATTGGAATCAATAAGTTTTAGGGAAATTCTGTATGATTGGAAAAATTTTAGTTCACATGCACTTTAATTAATTAATTTGCAGTTTGTCCAAGACCTGTCTGATAAACTCTTCATAACCTCGATTAGCTGAAACGTGTAGAAGCTATTGCTAGTTAAATATTAACTTTCCTTTTCCGTTCCGATTTTTTGGAATTAAACATTTCAACCCAATTTCCATGTTTAAAGCTTCCCACAGTTAGATTCCACTGATCTTAGAAGGATATTAGTGTGAGTGTGTACGTTCGTGGGTTTTTTTTTTGCGTCTCTCATATCCTAAGAATAAATAAAGCTATTAAATCTAAGCTGGTTGCATTTGAATTTTTTGTTTGAAATGAAATTGTTTAATTTGATATTTTTGATGTTTTCCAAATTTATTGACTTCTGCGATGTCGGGCACTGTTTTGGATACTCATCCTAAAAGGTCTACTTTACATTTTGCTGTGTTCCTTTTTCTCCTTGGTGATCCATGTTTCCTTGTCAAAGTTTGGCGTGAAGCATCCTTTGGCCATAAGGGAATTGTTTAGTTGCCGATCGTTAACTCCCATTTTCGTCTAAAATTCTAAAATTTCGACTCAACGGAAAACCGACCCTGTTACTATTGTCCACAATCCTTCCGCTGGATTTTTCTTTTTGATGTTGTAATAATGATTTACGGTCTACGGTCGCTAAACGCATTTTTATCACATCGCTTAAACCAGAATGGTAAATACCATATGGAAAGAATCAAGACAGGAATCTTTTACAGCGGACCTGGCAAGCGGAAAGAAATTGGGGGTTTTTAAGAATCTAAAAATTTGTAGGGTACGGTGGGATCCTATTTGAGCCGGTTGAACATAAACTCACTGATAAAAAGAGGCTGGCATCTCACCATATCGTTTAACATTTAGAAAAACATTGGTAGACCCATATATAAGTGTATCAAACAATCAAGGCCATCTTGACAGTACTAAAATTGCTAAGAGCGTAGTACATGAGGTTGTCGAAGTGACCGAAAATTACGGAATTAGAAGTTAATATGAGCGGTCTTTTATAATGCTAATACCGAAATAATTTAAAAAAGATCTAGTTGACGAAAAGATAAACTGACATCTTCATTGAAAAAACTCGGCAAAAAAAAGATCGGAATATAATTATTTCAGAAAATTCAATTTATGTAGTCGCTCATGCTTTCAATGATAAACAAGTTATCAGAATCAGCCCAACTGAAGTTTGATACCCTCGAAAAATTCTGAGGATTGGAAACTAAAAATAAACAATTCTACATGCGAAACCATACTCTTCCGCACCCCAGTAGGACAAGGCAATTCAGACTTGTGACGCAATTGGAGAAATTTGGTTATAACATCTTCAAATAGCCTTCGAATCGAACCAAGAACTGTTGGGAGCTATTTAGATAAATTCCTGTATTAAAACGATCATGTAAATATCCACTTAAAAAAAGCAAGGGCAGCATTTATGTCTCTGAAGAAACTTTATTATTTCTATTTGAGATTAGATGTGACGATCATTTGCTACCAAGCTTTTGTGCATGCAATTTTGACTTATGCGAGTCCGGTATGGTGGAACATAAGCCCATCTTATATGAAAAAGTTTAGAATTTTTGAGAGGAAATGCCTACAAGCATGCAGGGGAATGTACACTTTCGGCATAACGTTTCCAATAAAAGACTGTTGGATGCTTCCGGCGTGTCTTAAATTGACAATTTCCTTCAAGACCTTGCGAGGAATCATTTTGCGTGGCCGACTAATGTTATTGAGAAAGAATTCATATCGGGTTTATTTTATCCTAACCCTGAGTATTTTAGAAATTCATTGATTAGTGGACATATACCGCATTTCTTTATCTGGATGCATATGGCCATTTTTGAGACTCGAATAATGTCCCTATCATATATCATGCTGCCAGAATTGCAACAGATAAACGTATCCTCCATGGGCCTGCACACTCAAGGGATGAAACCAATATTTGGAAATACTGCATGAGCGTACTTGATAGAGATGTAAATAATGACTATAGGTCAAATTTATATAAATACTGGTGGCTAGATTGGGTAGAAGCTAACACTTAGACTAAGTAAGGTTAAGTCGTTTTTTATGTTTTGTATTTATCTAAGCTATATATATATAGATAATAATGAGATTAACCTCCACCGAAAATAATAAATTATGAAATACCTCAAAACAATATGTTCTAGTAATTTAGTCGAAGTTATTATTACAAAGTTACATGTAAAGAGAGCCAATTTCTTGTTTGCCAGTAACGAAAATGTAAATTTATTGTTTTAGTGTTTATCGCACCGAAAATCTTAAATAAGTGGTGACAGTGAGAAATATGTTTAGTGTGACAGCTAACCTGTCTTACCAGTTGTACAATTTTAAAGTAAGCAATTGGTGTTCCTATCTTTTTGACAGGATTCCGATCGCTATTCCCGTGCCACTTTCCCACTTGTTCGTGTGCTAAATGATTCTCCGTTCGGATTGCGTGGCGAGGTACCCATATATTAAATCTGCTATTAAATAAAGGTAAAATAACATTGACACTCTCTTTCCAATATTAACGATGGTGTAAGTAGGCCAAAGGTTTGAGGCCAACTGGTTCTACGGCAACTGATTTCATTTTTGCATAGAAATTAAATTTAATTAATAATGTTGATTGTTTTTCTGTCTAATTTTTCTTCTTAAACAGTATACAACAAAAAAGCTCGGAATAGCGTGCCAATGTCTATCCACGCCCACACCATATTTATTCCTTGCAAAAAAAAAATACATGAACAAAAACGTTGTTATAGAACTTTTTGAGCTATAATATTGAAATAATTATTTTTTTATTTAAGTACATCTTATGCGCTCGATGCCCCAAACAAAATACTAACGACTTGTTCACTCATATTGTGAAGACATTTCGAAATTTTAAGTCGAAAGACATATTTAAAGTTGTGTAGATTAGCTTAGAGCGCCCGTATAGGGCCAGTAAGTTAGTTATTAAATTATTAAATAGTTAAGTTAATTAAGCTAGACTTAAGCATTTTTTGTCAAGCACGTAAGGTCATGAATTTATTTAATAAAAATGCATTGAAATTGAAAAAAATTTACATTTCGAAATTAAATTTTTAATGCCATTTTCAACGAGTTATTGACCAATTATGATGCTCATGAAGTCTAGAATGCTGCCAAAGGCTAACGAAGCACAACAAGCTTTCGGCTTTCTCATTATCACTTCTCTCCATTCGCTCTGACCTATCTTCTGTATTTATTTTATTTACTTAAATAACTTTAAATTGCTATCCGTCGTATTTGTTTCCCTTTTTGTTGTATGAAGAATTTAATTCCTTTAAAGGCATTGCTTGTATTATACCCAAAAAAGTATAACTTGACTACCTACCAGAATGATGCTCTTCTAGAAGGGAAGCTTACTTTTTTGGAAAACTCTCACTTTTTATAGACTTCCGCCTAAGAAATACGCGTAAAAAATGCGTCCAGAAGTTAGAAGAACACAGACCCCATCATGTCCGGAAGGTCCGTTACAAGTATTGAGTCCTCTCCTCAACATTTTTTATAAACCATCTCGTGGATTCAAGCTTAGAAAGGGCGCAGTCGGAAATCGAGTTTTCTCGAAATTTTCTCCAAACCTTGCCATAGAAGAATGTACCCAGAGGAAGAAAAAGTGTAACTGTAAAATATATTGTTTTGGAACGAACTTGAAAGAAAGGCTCGAAAGCAGCGCCAAACTTTTGAAACTATTTTACGTTTATTAGAGTTCAATAACATGGGAAAACAACAAGAAGTTGATCGAATGAACGTTAAGATTGGCGTCGAATTGGTGCTACCAGGAGTAGGACTTTTAAACGACAAGATGTTCGTATTCGAAATTTTAATATCCATGTCTTCTTATTAATTAAGTTTGCTATTTGCAACCATTCCTGGTCATAAAATTAAAATAAAAAAACATATGAATTTTATTGACAGAATATTAAAGATTTATGAGTTAATTTAATTTAATTTTCTAATAGCTTACAAATGAAGATTATTATAATCTTTAAAATATTATGAGACTTAAACATAATTACTTTTCAAATTAAGACCAAAATTACAAATACAACAAATAAAATAGGAAATATTATAAGAACATTGTGAAAAAAGAAATTCCTACATGGAAAAAAAATCTAATCAGGGCCCAAGTGGGGTTGAAGAATAATTTTGAAATTTTTCGTAATCGCCATTCTGCTGAGGAGTTCTTGCAGAGAACTCCAGAGTCTTGTTACTTGTACAAAGATTGCCGTTCTGCACATAAAGACGAAAAGTTGGGTTGGACTAACATCAACGACGTTCGTGATAGGAGAAAATTAAGTTTTTTGTTCGAATAGTTAAGCTGCTTTGTTAGTTTAAGTTTATAAGTTTATAAGTTTTCATAATTTAAACAAGTTAAGTTTTCGACCACTGTTCAAGAAAGCTGGTTTCAGGACTGCTTTAGCTAACATAAGACGTACTTTTGTAGGAATGAAGTGTTGAGAGGCTCATAGAGTATGTATTTCTCCATAGGGCTAACCGAGTTGGATATCCAATCTATGGGCACGGTTAAGACCTAGGCCGAAGTTTTTAGCGGTATCGAGTACCTTACTGTCCAAAAACTAATGAACGGGAGTGTATATTGTGTATACAAGTGTATATTTATAATTACGTTTTAAAAAACACTTGAAAATTGTTGGTTAAAACGATTATACAATTTTTTTTAAACTGAAAACTAATTTAAGTTTTATAGAACAGGTTAAATTATCTTTTTTTTCATAGATTTGTTTTTTAATAATTCAAGCAACTTAATGGAATTTAACGAACAGCTCTTCAGGTATTCATTATGCAATTATACTGCGAATCAAACCAGTTTGGATTTCATGGCCTTAAATCGTACGTGCACAAATACAGGCATTATCCATTAAACAATGAAAACCAATTTTGGGTAATGTGTCAAAATTAAGAATTTCGAAAATCTGGTCAAAATGGGAGGTTCAAAAGAATGGAATGCTAATTCCCTTTTGTCGTCACTGGTGATAAAGTTAAAAAAAGATCAAATTTAAACTATATTCGTGCTCGTCACCTATCATAAATCAAAAAGTATAACAACATTAATAAACACCTGATAATTTGAGTATCATATGGTAATAAAGGTGGTTAGATAGTTTTCGCTTCATTGGCTTAGTTACGGAAAGCCGATAATTTACAAAAAAAAATGAAATGCTAAATATGCCAGATGCATGATATGTATGAATTATTCAAGAAAAAAAAACAGCCGGCATGGCTTGAAAAATAATATGTAAAGTAAACTTAATTATCTTTGAATAATTTATTACAATTCCAAATACTCACTTTAGACAAAGATTTGTTTTTTTTTTCTCAAAGCTTAGTTTAAGTCGATGTTGATGCCGTAAAGTTTGTTTGTTTTACGGATAAGTAAAATCATGTTGCCTATATTTATTGTAGGGTGAGAAATAATTTTTCTGCAGGCAATTAAATAACATGAGACGAATGTGCCTCCATATTTCGTTTCGATAACAAGGTTTTGTTAAAGAATGTTTTGGGAACTATTGACATGACAGCTACCAGTTAGTGTAGCCCTGTGCTCAAATCACCTGGCATATTTCATGCCCTTACCTCACGCGCGTAACCGGTAATAGAAAAGTTCAACTGGAAAAAAATTGTTGGCACAACTGCTCCTTTGAGAGCCAGTCTCATTTAGTAACCTTATCTCAACCAAAAGAATTTGGAATGATGACAGTCTTTGCAGCTACATGACTTACTCCAAAGAATAGAACTAAGTTAAACACTTTATTAAATCAGATCGCAGCGAAACGGAGGAAAAAAACTCGATCTAAATGGAGATGGTAAAAGAACCTTAAATGGTTTCCTAACACTGGCTATTTAGATACCATTAGAATTAATAGAACTATCCGGAAATGCTACTGCCACTTCTGTAAAAATTCTGCGAAAACAGCAAAATATTTACTTTGTGAATGCCCGAAGGGCAGATGACACATCAAGTAAGGTCAATCAAAACCCTTAACTTGACCAAAAGATGTTAAATCACGCCACTTTAGACTTATGTATAGTCACAGTAGACTGTAAATTATAACACTTCTGCAGTACAACCTTACGTATATATATATATTAAAAGTGTTATGTAAAGTCGTCGTCAATTTGGTAGTTTTACTGATTATTCCCTGTCAAATTTTATTTTCTGTCACTTTTTTGTGCATAGAACTGGAGTGTCTTTTCAGACTTATTCGTACATTTTCCGGCTAAAACATAAAACGGAGTTTTCCTGCAATTTCAAATTCACCGAATTTTCACAATGCGAATACAATCTTTTTAATTATCATTTGTGTGTTGGTTTTTGGAATTAACAAGATCGCAGACCAAAAATAAATAAAGCGTTATGCCTTATTTGTGACTAGCCCACGCTGTCCATCAGAGAGCCCTTTATTTTCGCAGGCTGTCATCTTATATCCGTTTAACATCTTGTATGTAACACAGAAGCACGCTCATTTCCTCCAATTGATGAAGCATCTCCTCTCACTAGTTTGGAAATACAATATCGGGTACTTTTAGAATACTTTGGAAACTATAAACTTTGTTTTTTTTCTCAGACTGTGAAGTGCTTAGATTCCATATGCTAGGTGCGTCAATTATCTGCACCTCCCTCTACAGAACTGAAGCTAGAGGTTAATTTCAGAAACCATAGACTTAAAAAACCAATCTTTTATACTGGAGGAATTATTTAAGAAACATAACAGGGAATCTGCCATTTTGGTGTCGGGTAGTCTGTCCTTTACAAAACAGACTCGTTTCTGAACCTTTTACTTTTCGGTGAACGGTAACTTACAGACAGAAAGATTGACCGTTGCGGGCCTCGTGGGGAAATAAAAATTCCCAACGAAAGTGCAGAGGACAATTATAAAGAGACGCATTTGATAAACTTTTTTATAGCTTCTTTCCTCGAATTCGCTCAACCAATTAACTAATAGTAATTCGTCCAATAGGGATATTGACTAATATCATAAAAAACACAATGGATACCTGAAGTTGAGACTGAAGAAATTGTCTTAATATATGCAGCCATTGATTTCATATATGTACAGATCACTGCAACAACAAAAATTAAATAAAGACACTTTGTCGGAGAAAATCCTTTTGACAGCAGGCATTCGACAATTGCAGCCGAAGATGGGCCTGTTTTGTGATCGGTATTCCCCAGAAGAATGAACTTAGTCAATCCAGTGAATCTTAAACGAATAAACCTCCTTCTGAACATATTATAAGTAAGGGTATGAAAAGTGTACTGAGGACAAATATTTAATTCCATTAACCAATTTTTGTTCGACCATCAAAGACGAATCTTAATTGGTTTCTGATATCCCATTGAAAAAGAACCGGAAACTATGCACGGTTAATGGTTACGTGCCGATTTGGCTTGGAAAAGGCCTTTGATACCATATGGTCGTAGGGACTCTTCTGCAAGTTAAACTTGTTAGCAAAATACTATTGAACACGCTGCTGGTACTTTTGATAATACAATCTCTCTGTACGTTAATACCCAGTTTCACAGTGAGAGTTTAAACTCTCGTTTGTTTTATATAGTACTTCCGTTGTTTTTTGGTATAACAGTGCTCAGTCAAACTGAAAGTTGAGTTAAGCTCTTAGTTTAATAACAACATTCTTTTTTATATTTTTCTGGGGTGTATTTACCGTTTTTTATTTGTTGGTATACTGGTTTACCGTTTAAAATAGGGGCGATACTTGGCTCTTAGGCGATTATATTCGACTATAGCTGACTGTGCTTTAATAGTACTAAAGTCCATATTTATAGGGCAAACCCCTTGCAAATTAGTCACTCTAGAGAGTGCTACATAGCCTGCCTAAAAGAGAGGATGACCCAATATCAATGAGGGCCTTACTTAAACTTAGCCCTTAGCTTTTGGCCTACTCCATCTAAGTATATAAGATGTATATCAAAGACATACGACAATCGACAATCGACGCGCTCACTGTCAAGGACAATTATTTTTTATATTAAGCTACTGGAGGAGACGTTCGCGCAATACTATTTATATTTATATGATAAGAAGTATCTGTCTCGAAATATGTTTTTTAATATTTTTATTTTTTTTTACTATAACAATATATTTTTTATTCTTTTTTTTATAATAATTTATAATAACAAGGATATGAAGCATGAAGTATATGTCTTGATATAAATCGATTAAGAGTAGGTTTTTTTTTGTTTTATAACATTATTTTTTTATTATTTATAATAACAAGGCATACCTATATATAGTATACCCACATATATATATCTGGGAGCATCAACTTCCAGATCAGATCACGCCTCTAGCGTCAAATTTGCAGGACTCATACAAACTCCCATCCCCTAGTTTAAGGGTTTGGTGGATAAAAGTTACAAGTTTAATAATTTTTTTGTTGTTTGTGTACTTATACTAGCTTAAACTTTCTAGGACATTAGGAAATACACTTAGAATTTTGGTGATCAATAGCGAGTCAGTGACGAAATCGGTTTTTTTTTAGATATCGATAATGAATCTAAAGTACAGGAGCTATGCAGTTTAAACTTTATATGTTTAATAAGTGCGATATTGACAAAATATCCCGAAAATTTTGTTTATCTCGCTTAATCCGAACCCAAGTTATAAGGGTTAAAAAAAAAACAAACGACGAAGCGCTTCGAGTAAAGGTGCCCTTGCGCTTCGCTTGGCTCGTCTTGGCGGGGATCGGTAGTAGATTTCGCTTAAAAATATGGGAATGGAAAATTTCATAATATGTATATTTATTTATAAGTAGATTTTTTTTAATGCAAGAGCATTTATACATCAACGGTTGCATCATCGTCCTCGCTATAGCTTTCCTACGTTTTCAGCTATGTTGAATTTTATTTTTATTATTTACTTTTTTTATATACACACTTAATGTGTCAGTGAGTAAATGTGAATATTTCATTTAATACCGCATAAAGAAAATTATTTTATTGATGAAAAGCCAAAAAAATCGTTAGTTGATGCGGAAATGAGGAACATTTCTAGCGAGAGTCAAACTCAGACATGACTGCTTCGTTTAATTTAATATTTTGCATACCCGTAAGACCCATTTTTATAAATCTTTTATGTATTTTTATAACATTATACTATTTTTTTTATCGTAATTTTAATATTGTTATTGTTATCTTTTTGCATTTTGGCCCGTTGCCATTGGTCTAATGATCCTTAACCTTTATCTTGGAGCATATGGCATTCATCTGTATCAATTAATAGATCCCAAGTTCGCATGGAATCGTAGAGTAAGTCTGGTGCAGTCACCATTTGCCGTTTAAACTAAATAAACTTCGATATCATAACACTGGCAGCAGGATAATAGAATAGTCTGAGTTTCATTTTATTCTTTTCCCAAGCCATCTGCTCACTCAGTGCAAAATATTTGATAAAGGTAATCATAATCCCATGAGAGCGAGAGAAAAGCGATTGGCAATCTATGCTCTCAAATGAATTGCAGTGGGATAGTACTGATTTGAAAAACGCAAATTGTAATCCACTGCCTATTTTATTATAACTACATTAAATCGTCAACTCTTGTGAGGACATTGTAACTACATGTTTAAGTCGCAAATTTTTTTCCGAGTCTTCAAATCTTCAAACGAAATCTAAAACGAAAATCTAAACTGGTAGGTGCGTACTACATCTGTGGGTTAGTGCTTCGACCCAATTTATATCTCGCACAAAGATAAGCTATCTTGTTTTCTGATTTGCTTGACAAATATGATCGTTCACGTCTTAATATCTCAGCCTTATTTCATTTTTGCTTAGTAATTGTTTACATGAACGCAAGCTGTATTCTTATTTGCCTAATATGGCTTTCATTTGCTGTTTTCAAAGGCACTATGTGCTTTCTGCTATCAATTATCTGATATCAAAATTCGCCCTCAATTAGAAAAAAAAAACAAGAACTAAATAAAGAACACTCAATCCGCTCTAATGGAAGTTCAGCAAAATCAAATCGGCTACTCCATTAGTTCGTACAAACTACCCACAAGGACGGAAGACTCGAAAGTTGAACTGCAGTGACATCATATTTTCAGGGCGAGCAATATTTCTTCTTTTTTTTATGAAACACTATTATACATACAGAGTGCTTACGAAGCTATAAAAAAAAAATAAAATTACCTGGAAATGTTTTCCTTGGACAGAAGAATATAAATCCATTTTTTCCTAATATATCAGTTGGCCTCGAGTCTAACAAACTTATGCTGTACGAGACCTGATGGACACTCATAAAAAAGTAAACAATGCAATCTTGTCACACTTAACTACAAACTTTATTATTTATACATTTTTCCGAAGGATTTTTCTGTTATATTTTCACTGATATCCATTGCAACAAGTATTTCAGAGATGATAACGTTGCAAAATTATTATTATTTTAATTATATTTTTTTTTTCAAACAACAATCACTAAACCAACAACACTTGCAGGTGATTAGAAAAAAACGAAAAATAAAAACCGCGCACGAATAAATTATTTGAAATGCGAATGCGACGTCAAGTGGAATACTTGCAGTGGTATCGTTCCGAGCTCGGTGGTATTTCGGCGGCAACTAATGTTGAGTTGGTGTAATGGCTATTACTTCGAGCTAACACAGTCCCAGTTGTTGCGCAAACAATATCGTGTCTTTTTATTCGAAAAAAAACCTAGTCATGCGACGACGACGACGACGACAACGCGAAGGTGGTTGTAGACTTGACCGTGGACATTTCTGAATGAAAGACAGTGTAACTCTTGCTTAAGTGAGTACATTATAAACAGTTGATTTGTTGTTGGAAAGCATTATTAAGTTTGCTCCATAAAAAAAGCTCTTTTCTTTTATTCCAGGTGTGACCCATGCTGTGGCATCACGGAGGGTGTCAGTTAGCGTTGTAGAAGTCATCTGAGGGGGTAGAGTTAGCCGTGTTCGAAATTAGAAGTGTTAAGGTCGTTTTTTTATTACCTAGATACAAGTCAATTACCATGTCATCCTATAATAATTGGCATACCCATTAAAACAAAAATTTATTTGCAAACTTAGTGTATGGGGCTTTTTTCAGTAGGCTGTAAATGTGTCACATAAATGAGTATGATAATTAATCCCGCATGCTCCATTTTAGGTTGTTTAATCAGTTTAGTATTCAATCATTTACAATTGCTTATTTTCAGAAGCGGTGCTGTGAATAACTAAAGGATTTTTAAGCAAGCATGTTCTTGATACTAGAGAACATGATTTCTTAAAGTCTTGAACTTATATCTGGTTTTCGGATCTGGTCCAGTCACTGGAGTGATCAACCAACTATATGAGTCTGACTAAGTGGATGGTCATGCTGTAGTGGGAACTCTATCGGTTTGTCTTGGTGGTGCTCCAAGAGGCATAAAGTTGACAACAGAAAGATAAATTTTTCAACCTAAACAACGCGCAGTAAAACACTGCGAATTGAATGACTACAAACAAATCGAATTTGCTGAATCCACCCTTTTCGGAATAATCACAATCGAATTACGAATGCCATCGAGCCTCAAACCACTACAAAAATCGTTCGTTTCTATAAGGAAAAGTTTAATAACACTTTTTTCAAGTTTTACATTTAACAGAATTTTATTCGAGAAGGAGGTAAAATAGCATATGACACCTATAAGTTTAGTTATAAGAGCTTATTTCTATTTACTATATGCTATGAGTAATAAAGTGCATTAGCTGCACAAGAGTAACTACAAGGTCACCCCAGTAGGACGGGGTAATTCAGATTTGAGGTGCAACTGGCGAAACTTAGTAATAAAAAATGGTGATGGTCTTCACATTCAATCAAAGACTATTGTAAAATATTTAGGCGTCCATCTGGATATATTCCTATATTACAACGAGCATATAAACCAACAACTCAAGAAAGCTAAGGCAGCATTTATGTCACTCAAAAGTCTTTTATACTCCCACTATCTGAGATCCGATGTAAAGGTCATCTGCTACCAAGCCTTTGTGCACCCAATTCTGACTTATGCGAGTCCAGTGTGATGGAACATAAGCCCATTTTAATTGGAAAAATATCGAGCCTTCGAACGAAAATGTCTTCGAGCCTGTATGAGGATGTTCAAAAGCGCCAATTCAGACTTGCGGCATTTCGTCAGCAACAAGAGACTATTGGATGCTTTCGGATGTCCAGGATAGACAATGTTAGCCTGCACCTTGTGAGGAATCATTTTGCGCGCTCGGCGGATGCTATTGAAAAGGAATTCATATCGGGATTGTTTAACCCTAACCCGGGGTACTTTTAAAATGCATTGTCAAGTGGACACATACCGCCTGAGGCGTTTTTGTATCTGGATGGACGGATATATATCGGACTCGTGTAACGTACCTATCATATACCATGCTGCTAGAAGGGCAACAGACAAAAGAATCCGTTACGTACCTGCCCACTCGGGAGAAGTAGCCAATGTCTGGAGATACCGCATGAGCGAACCTGAACGAGATACAAGTGATAAATCCAGACAGTTTAAAAGCATTTTTCTTGTTTTTGCTTCATCTTACAATATTGTTTATAGTGGAAATAAATGAGTTGAAAAAAAAGTAACTACAAGGTGTTTTTTTCTTTAAGAATCAAATGCCTACATTACCTTTCCTAATGATACTTCTTGCTCTGTACTGCATTTAAGCCTGGTCATAAGTTCTTGGAAAAAGCACATGATCTTCAAATACATATGACAGCATTTTGTAGAAAGACGCATGACAATCGCACTGATACATTTAACGCCTAACGCGAAAACTCTAAAAAAAAAAAAAACGTCGCCACCAAATAGCCGGGATCTTTCAGAAATCTGTCAAGGTTTTCTAATTGTATAATTATTTAAACATACTATATTTATTCCCCTTCATATTTTATGGGACATTCATTTATTTCTTTTCCATTCATTATTCTTGCTATTTGAAATCTGACTTCAATTTGTTGCAAACATGAAATTTAAACTTTTGAAAAATCATAACCAGCTTTGAAATAGTCTTTCGAGTAACCTGACATCAACGCAATTAAGGACGCTTTGGGACGAACTTGCCTGAGATGTTCAAAAACCGTGTCAAACATTGAAAAGCAGATTTCAAGAATATTAAATGTCAATAAGTTGACCGTCCAATATTTAAAAAAGGCGATCCAAATATCCCAGCGAACTATAGAAGAGTATCGTTTAATATAGTTAAGTGAATTCCAAGGTTTCGTGACAGTCTATCAAATATTTTAACGCTATCAGTACTGCTTATAAAACAAGCATTGTAAGTGACAGTATTACTCATAGAGTAATACCCATCTTGTCACAGTCATTATTTAGCGTGGTGTTAGTTGTTAGTAGACATAAACAAATAAAGCCTAACACCATACACAAATACAAAGTTTAACAAACATTAAAAAAAGAATATATATTTTAATTACAAATCTTAATTATAAAATAAATACAAATTAAAACAAGAATACTGAAAAAATACGTAGCATGCACATTAAGAATTGACACGTCCAAAAAAATTTTGTTTGAGTGCCAGTTTTGCCTTACATATAATTTAAGGAATCCTTCAATACAATAAACAGACGCTGTTTCTTTTATTAACTATCAAAAATGAGAAAATCTAAAAATTTCTAAATAAATTTTTCCAAAAATAATTTTTAGATTAAGATGTTTTTTTTTATTTATCGTCCAAAAATATTTACAATCGTGACTTAAAATTAGACTTATAACTAAGGTAAGGTTTTGTCGGCTCAACAATAAGGGCCCGACTTATTTCATTTGGTATTTTATACATAATATTTTTTTTTTTAACAAAAACGTATAACAATGGCGACTTAATCTTTTAGGTGACTATATGCAATTTTCCAAACATTTTGAAAATTTTTGTTTAAGAATTTTTTTTAAAAAATTTATAACTATAAAACTAATTACAGGGTCCTAACCTCTGTAATATCGGCTGTCAGCTTTTTCGTAAAACGAAGTCTCGAAGCAGTTTACGATGTCCTCGAATCTCTCGTCGATGATCGCTCTTGGGCTGAGGTACCTCAGCGCTGGCTCTAAGGTCTGCTGGCTGATGTTCCTGATGTCTCGGTTTGGATGGTCCTTTAGTTTGTCCAGTATCCTTCCGGAAAGCTGTAGCATGTATAGATCGATTGGCGTTATGCCAGCATCTTCATACAGCTTCGTGTTGCTGAAGTATTTCAGCGTGTCCGGTTTTCGCCAGAGTCCTGTACAGGACCGAAGTATCCTTCTTTCCAAGAGTCTGATTTTCTTCATGGTTGTTGGTGACACCGTGAACCATATTGGGCAGCCATAAGTTATTACTGGTCTTATGAGCTGCTTGTAGACCAGTAGTTTGGTTTTCTTGCTTAATCCGTTCCTCTTCCTCAGCAGTGGGTTCACAAGATGTAGGGCAAAGTTGGCCTTCTTCATTACGTTGTTGGCATGGGCGTTAAATCTGAGCCGCTCGCTGAAGTTGATTCCCAGGTATTTTGTCGTGTCTTGTGGCACAATTTGTGTGTTGTCCGGGAGGATTAATTTGATGTTGCGACAACGTGCTGCAAATTTTCGTCTTCCTCTGGTTGCCGTCGTTGGTGTCCTGAAACAGATGAGTTCTGTTTTGTTGCTGTTGACTTTGAGTCCCCACTTTAAGTAGTAGTCAAAGAGCTTCCTTATGTGGTCCTGGATCCTTCTTGCTGCTATGGTTGGTGAAAGTGATGCTGCGTATGTAATGGAGTCGTCCGCATATAATAGGGTTTTTGTTTGAGGATCGTTCTCTGGCTGATCTGCCGTATAGATGTTGAACAGCGCTGGTGCTGTTCTTCCTCCTTGCTGGACACCCCCTCTTAGAGGCTTCATGGATGAAGAAGCATCAAAGATCTGAACAAAAAAGAACCTATTTGTTAGTGAACTGAGGATTATTCTTACCAAATGTCTGGGAAATTCCATTTTCAGCAGCTTGTAAATGAGGCCGTTGATCCAGACACTGTCGAATGCCTTCTCGATGTCCAATAAACAGGCAACAACTGTCTCCTTTTTGTTAAGTCCCGCGGTGATGTCATGGTGAAGTTTAAGCAGTGGATGAATTGTTGAGTGCTTTTCTCTGAATCCATATTGTTGGTCCGGAATTATCTGCTTTAAGTGGCAAACTTTGTTTATTTGTTTGAGCAGTACCGACTCTAGGACCTTTCCTACACAGCAGAGCAGTGATATTGGCCGATATCCTTCGATGCACGTTCTGTTGATCTTCTTTGGAACTGGAACAACTTTACCTATTTTCCACGAGGTGGGAAAATATCCGTTGTTTATACAGTTGTTGAAGATGATGGTGAGCAGTAGGATCGCAACGTTCGGCAACTTTTTTAATAAAAAGTTGGAGATACGATCAGGACCAGCTGATTTTTTTGAGTTTACACTCAAAAGCAGCTCCTCTACTTCTCCTGCATTGGTGAAAATATCGTTGTTGTTGGGGAATGTTGCCGTATTATCACTGCTAAATGTTGTGATGCTGCTTTGGTCGTTTGAGAGTTCTTCGACCTTTTCGTTGACCTCTGCTAGGAATTCAGGAAGGTGCACTGGTGGTCTTTCCGTGAAGTTTTGCTCAAAATGGCTTGCAAAAGCTTCTGCCTTCTCCATTGGCGTGGTTACCTCTTGGTCTCCATTCCGCAGAATGTCCGGTAAATTATTCGATTTTCCGACTATCGAATTAATTTTCTTGAAAGTGTCCGGTCCTGGTTTTATTTTTTCCAGTTGACTCTGGAACTCTTCATCCGTGTGTTGTTTGACTGCTTGCTTGAACATCACGTTGATACAGTTTAGCTGCGATTGGACACTTCGGTACTCCTCGTTCACTGTGTTCCAGGTTCGTTGCAAGATCCTTTGTAGCTTCTTCCTTAGTCTTTGTCTCTGAGCGTATATTGCTTGGATGTGTTGCGGCAAGTTTGCGTATTTGTCCTTACTGGTTACTGGTTTCCTTTGAATGTCGACAGCTCTGTGAACAGTATCATTAAAGAGGCTGATGACATTGTCAATCTCGTTGTTGGAGAGATTTGATATGTCCGTACAGTTTGTGAGATTACTCTCAATGTCTGCGGAAAATTTTCTCCAATCGATTCGTTTGTAGTTGGTGTGAAGGATTGGAGTTGGACGTGTAGTCATTATCCTTCTAAAAAGACGAATCTTAAGTTCAATGGCCATGTGGTCAGAGTCACTTAAATGTGCTAGACAACTATAGTTGCAAAATTCTGGCAGGATATTTATAAGGTTTGAACTAACCAAAAAGAAATCCAACATTGAGGGAGTGCGTGGGAATGTTGGTTGGGATTGCGAGACAGTCACAAATGAGTGCTGATAGGAATTGTGGAGGAGCCAGTTCACTATATTGGTACCCTGCGTTGAGCAAGTGTCGTCTAGCCACATGGTGTGCCTAGCGTTGAAGTCGCCACCAATAACGCAGTAGGTGTGACGCCTGGCTTCTGCGTTAATGATAAGGAGATTTTTGTTAATGTTTTCCTTAGAATTGTTACCGTGAAGGTAAACTGAAATGGCCAGTAGCGTTTCGTCTTCAGACACCTTGATGATGACAGCGGTTGTCTCCATCCTAGTCAATCCAGTAATTTTGTATTTTTCTCCTTTAAAGTTGTTCCTTGTTAAGATGGCCGTTCCTCGTCCTCCAGTTATTTTGTCTTCTCTGTACGTGATGAACTCTTCAGGGCTGTAGCGGTTTCTTGCTGTCAAATTTGTTTCCTGTAAGAAAATAATATCAGGTTTCTTTGACTTGAGGAACAAGTTCAAAGAAATCCTTCTAGCTATAGAGTAAATGGAATTTACATTATATGAAAATATACTCAGCCTATTTATTGTATGCATAGTTCGCATATCAGTTGTCCCAATACCATGGTCTTCGCCTTATCGTCTAGGCTTCCGTAGTTACTAGGTACTACCTTCTTGGCTTTTTGGATCAAGGTTAGTAGATCCGTCCCGAATAATCTCTCAGCGTCACTGAAGATATTGAACTTCGTTGTTGGGTTTGTTGTGTGGGCTGTTGGAGTCCTTTGTTGTACCGGCTTTGTAATTTTTGCTGCTCGTGGTTGTGGGTTTTCCTGTTTACTTCCCATAGCTGCCATATTGGCAAAACTTATTCCGGGTTTTAGTCCTTTCGCAACTGATTCCTGTGCGAATTTGTGTTGCTCCTTCTTTTTTTGTGCCATTTTATTTTTTTCCGCTACCCGCTCTTTGTACTTCGGGCAACCCCGGTAGTTTGCCGGGTGTCCGCTCTTCTGGCAGTTGGTGCAAAAAACCTCCTCGTCCTTCGTTGTTCTTGAACACTTTCCGGGTTCGTGTTTGTTGTTACACTTCACGCATTTGTATGCCATCCCGCAATTACTTGCGACGTGACCAAACTTTTGGCAGTTTTTGCACTGCGTGATCCCTGGGTTCTGCAATTTCTCCCAGTGAACCTTTTGGTTCATAAGAAGTGTTTTTTTGTAGATGGAGGGTAGATCCGCTCCTTTTTCAACTTCAACAACAAAGTTGTTGAATTTCCGCTCTGTTCGGCTTCCAAAAAAAAAAAATAATAAGCCAATCCTGTAGGTGATATACCAGTGACTACAATTGATAGCTTTTGGGAAAAGCGGGGAAATATTTGACCGATAGAATGGTCTTCACAAGATGCAGCAGCGATGGACATATGGTCATCTGTTGCATTGCCGATTACAGGATTACCATCCCATAACCGAAAGACTTTTTGCATCATTTGCACAACAGAGAACCTTCCGTTAAACTTGACGAAACGCATAAAAATCCGAAACAATCTTTTCTAAAGTCTTTTGAGTGGAGCTGCCTTTTCTTGTTACTTAGTTAACCTAAAAGCCGGTTGAGTAACTTTTTTAACGAGTATTTAATGGAACAATATATAAACTGCATTTCCGTTTCGCTGCTGCCATATTGTCATAGCCTCGGCTATTAAGTGTCAACAAAAAACGGCTTGAAGATGATTCATTCAGACCAGCTGTCGCTTGTAAATTGACAAAATTCCTCAAAATGATTCATTACCCAGCAAGAGTCTCACACTTAAACGACCTCCAGCAAATAGGCAGACAGTTTTATTTATCAACTGATTTTTACAAATAACAATCAGTCTGACTTTTGTTAAGAATGTTGTCTTTAAACATTACAAAGCATATTAGAAATAGGCTCTTTGTGATTTTAAGCTTTTTTGGCGTGGATCACTGCTTTAATTATTTGCAACATTTTTTTCCTTCTTTATACATAGACCGACGTAAACACCAGCTTTATTTTTAGCCTCTGACAATTAATGGAAAAAATTCTTTGATTGTTGAAAATCATCAGAGTCTTTACGAAGAACCTTCACAAATTGCTTCATGAGACCTTAACTTATATGCATCGGGGACATCAAAACATGATCGGGCTCCTCAAGCGCTTTATTCTTGACATTGCGTTTTCCTTTTTGAAACTTGAACTATAAGTGCAGCTGGTCATGAAGGGCTTCGGTTTACTTTAGCAAAAACTTCAAAAGAAGTGTGGTTATTAAGTGTATCAGCTTTCATAACCCTTTTTTGTTCACTTATTTTTCAGCAAATTCCATTGTTGCAACCGTGAAGCTAACATTTCTGCTTTTATCTTAGGCAGGCTTAAATCTCTCACTTAGTCGAAAAATCCTTTTGAATGGACGAGATGTGGTTCAGCAGACGTTGTTGCGAAAAAGAAGTCGCTGCATATCCATTTTTTCATCAAAATTAAAATAAAAGTCAGATAAGTTGCGTACGTAAATCAGAAAACTATTTTACTGGCTTATAGCCGAACTGTTAACGTTCCGGAATAATAAGAATACAATTATAGAGATCTCATTTGTTAATCCAAAATTTTGATGGACTATAGCGCATGAGTCTGATGTGCATTTTTTCATTAAATAAAAACACTAGTTTACAATCGAATATTTAATGTTACGGAGTAATAAGGATTCAATTAGAAAAATCAAATGTTTTCACCTCAAAATTTTGAACTATTATAGCCCATGATTCTGATATTTTATTTTCATGAAATTTATTAAACATAAAATAACCTGATTAATAAGGATACAGTTTAAAGAATCTCATATATTTGCCTCAATTTTTTATGGATATAGCTCATGATTCCGATGTGCATTTGTTCATAAAAATTATTTTGTTATCAAATATCCCGCATATGTATATCGAAGGACTATCTAACTAGTTTAAAATCGAATTTTAAATGTTGCAGAGCAAAAATGATACGATTTTGCTGTGCAAAAAAATAAAATAGCCACCGTATGAACTTCGAAGGACTATCTCACAAGGTTAAAATCAGATTTTTAATGTGCGGAGCAATAAGGATACAATAAGAGAATATAATATTTTCTATCTCAAAATTTTGATGGACGATGATTCTGGTATGTATTTTTTCGTAATCTTTATTTTAACATAAAATAACCAATGAATGCATTTCGACTTCGTTCTTTTCGTTCTTCGAAGGACTACCTTACTAGTTCGCAATCGAGTTGTCAAGTTCGCAGACCCATGAGGATATAATTGGCGAGAGCTCATCTCTTTTATAAAAAAAGTAATTTTAGGAAGTTATATCCAATATGAAGACGGACTATCACATTATCCGTTTCTTGGAAAATTAAAAAAAAATATCTAAGAAAACTGATTAAAGCAAAAAAAAAAAATACATACGAAATTTGAAAATCGAAAATGCTTTCTTTTTCAAAAATTTGTTACGTTCTGGAGAACAAATAAATTGACCCTCCCGGATGCTTCTTGAAAAGTGTAGTTTTAGTACATTTAATTGTGTCGGGAAATTTATTTATAAATTAAAGCACTATTTCCTTTGTTTTTTTTTTGAGTTGTATACTTGGCAAAATATTTTTTGAGTTGTTTATTTGGCAAAATATTATGTAACAGAAAAATAGTCTATTATAAAATTATAATAGTTCTTTATTTTGAGTTAAGGTTTTTTCTGATTTTCACTTTATAATTAGCTTCACAACTTTAAACGCCTGTTCAAACGTTGTTTTTTTATTTTAAATGAAATTGAAGCACTTTTGAATAGACAAATATTTATGCATATAAATAAATAAACAAAAATACAAATAAATCCAACTTGAAACGAGATATGTGAACATTTTGAATTTGGAAAATCGTACCCATTAAAAGTTCACTCCTCACAATATCTTTTTGGCCTTACTATGTTGGCTTTTACTTTTCGGTTAAATGTTTACTGCATCAAGCATTTAAATCGATTTCAATGAGGTCGATTATAAGGTCTTCTTTGTTGATCGGTTGGTTGAACCCTCTTACGATGGCACGCATTGGCCTTTCCGTCTTAATTTTATCTGAAACTCCTTTGATAATGCTCAGTATCAGTTCGTGTCATTTTTATTTGATTTGACAAATTTCTTGAGTTGTTTAAGTTCGATCTTTTGGTATCAATTTTATATTAAACTTCTCTAATAATTGATATGGTATCCAGGATTTCTTATTTTTTGCTCAACTGAAAAATTGAAGTAAAAAAAATTCAATGTACTAAAAATACTACGGAGCGAAAAATCATCAAGGCTTACAGTCAGGCAAAATACTTTTCAAGACATTAAGGAAATCATTTATTAAGAGCGCTTTTTAATTTTGTCTTGAGCCATTAACCGTTCTTTTTCTCATTGATTGATGTCAATGGCTTCAGATATTAGGTCAAAGCTCAAGCGATACGACAACACAAAGTCGATAGAATATCGCACACCTAGATCAAAACTGAGACAACTCAAAAAAAGATCATTTTTTCATGAGACGAAGGTTAGGTTAGGTTGTGCAGGGTAATGAAGTGCCTCATAAGACACTAAGCACCATATTGGTGTTTATTTCCCTACAAAATTTCAAAATTTCTTTGTAGTTTATGCGTCCAACTTCCTCTATGGTTTCAAAAAAGTAGTTGCCCAAAAGTTTTCTACGGATTCTAGATCTACCCTGGCATTCACATAATAAATGAGTAATATCCTCTTCGACACTCAAATCATCGCAGTATCTGTATTCATCCGTAACCGAGAGTACTGTGAGTGAAATAAAAATATTGTGAAATATTTTTTTTAATAAAATGGATAAAAAAAAATCCTCAGCGCAAAGGAATACCCGTCCAGATCGACAAACAAAAAACCGATTCCACGGCAACAGATTCATGGCACAGGAAGACACCAGTTTAACGACTGCATCAAAGTAGGCCAGAACTACTTGATATGAAGAGAGAAACGCGGAAAATAGTTTTTTTCGAAGTCGAGGAAGGTCCGATGTATGAAGTAGGAATGGCAGATTAAATAAATGTAAGTCTACAATGTCATTTCATGACTTAGACTGTGAAAAACTTTACGCGAAACTTTAAACGCGTTTTTCTCGAAACTGTCCTTTCCAAAACAATCCCCACGATTTCTCAGGACCGAGTACCTGAAATTTTTAGAGAGTCTTCTTTATAGACTTGTCTTTGTCTGGAACTATCCCCATTCCCAAATGTTTATTACTTTTTTTTTTTAAATTCGAAACAGTCAAAAAAAGTAGTACAAAAATTGTTGTTTTTTCAGGCAGTCGCCATTTTGTGAAAAAAAAATCTTTCCAACTTTTCCGTAGTTTCAGATATTGCGACATTATTCTAGATAAATAATATTTTTATTTATATTATATTATATTATTATATTTTTATTATTATTATTATCGTGGGTATGGTTACGCGCCATAACTGCTAATTTTCGAAATTTTCAACTTTTTTTATTTTTTGATTCTTTTCTGTATTCTTGTTACGTTAATAAATCAGTAAATAAAAATGGATTGTAAAAATATTAATTGCCTTTTTTTATGACTCTTCAAAAATCACATGAAATTTATGCCTCTAGGCTAGAATCTCCCCCTAAATCTTATCAAATAAAAACAAACTTTGGTTTAATTTATTTATTTATTATTGTTATGAAAATTGTGCATTTGAGCATAGTGAGCTAATGATTATTTTACTTAAGTAATATGGAAGATTTTCATCTTTTTGTTTCGTATATATGCAAGAAGCTTCTTATTTTGTATATTTACGTACTATATACATAGGACAATATTTAGCTATGTAAAATATGTAGGTGAAAAAGATTGTTAATGATCGAAAGGTTCAAAATTGAATGCGTCGATAAAATGTACTTCTCAACTTAAATAATAAATTAATTTGTATACATAACTCTAAAATAATGATTAAATAATTTTTTATTCATGAATTTAAGCATCTTCCAGATAATGTTGCATCAGATATTGCGCTATAAGGGCTTTAATAATATTGTGTTTTAATTGTTCTTTTGGTACACACTCATTAAGTTTTGAATCAGTTTTCAATTTCTGGGCAAGTTTACTTTTCCTCATATTAACTATGTTGTGCAAAAAAGCAAGACATATTTTTATGCAAATTAAAACAGCTTTGAGATTTGAAAATCTGAATAACTTAAAAACTATAAAAATAAAAACATTATTTGCGTTGTAATCAAACGAACATGGAATTAGACGGACGGAATTGAGTTGCCCATTTTACCGAGTTTCCCCATTTTGGTAAGAAAAAAAACGAAAATACGTAATGTATTCGAATTTTTTTGAGCAATAAAATTAAAAAACATAAAATTTTAAGACCTTGATTGATTTTTGACACTATTGGATATGTCACATAAAAATCTTGTTGTTTATGGCCATCCAAAATTAATGTTTGTCATCTGATAAAACTTGTTGTTAAATGGTCTATAGAATTCCCTTAGTCTATCAATTGCAGCTGGATCTATAAATGGGTGATTGCGACCTTTTGTTTTACCCAAACAATGTGGCGTAGACTTAGCCTCTGATTTGAACAAGCACGGGAATCCTTTTGTTGAGTTAAAGTAAAAATGCTTTTCCGTAACAACTCTTTTCAATCCAAGGAAGTCCTAGAACAAAATGAATTATTTATAAAAATTTAATTATTACACATTTCATTCTACTTACTTGGACACGTCCAATTTCGAATGCCGGATCCACAATCAGGCGCTCACCACTGATGAAAAGTAATTGCGATAGTGGAAAGTACTGAAGCCATTTTTCAAGATGTTTTGAATAGACGCCTATTTTCACAGGGCTCCATGATGTGTCCACCACTTCCAGTGATCCATTCATAAATGCGAGTTGTTCAAATTTCTTCATATCGGATTTTTTGCTTGCAGCCTGTGTATAGTCGGAAATGGCTCGCGTGACAGGATCCCGAACGACAACTAAGAGCCTAAATATAAATGTATCGAATATTCAAAAATATTAAAGAGTTAGAGATCAAGTAGGACTTTTAGTCCTTGAGACTCTTTTAAGCTGAACAAGTTTTCTTTTGAATATGAGATCATTCTAATATGGGCAACCTTCCACCCTTATGTTTCGTACCACCATGGGCTACGCCTCAGAAGCTTTGACGATCCAAAAGCGTCAACCTCTCTTGTAGAAAATGAGTGCATTGAGGAACGACGAATGGATTAGAAACTACCTTGTTGTTGTTGAATATTCCATATTGGTAATGTTTTTCCCAAATCTAGCCATTTGACTTTAACTTGACTTTTATTTTTTTTTCAAACGATCATGCGCATACAAGGGATTATGACTACCCTTAAAATGTTGGTACATAACGCGAGTGGAAGGGATCAGGGAGGAAATAGGGATAAGTACTGATGCACATTGTTTTTGAATTTCTGGAGATTGTAATAATGCGGCTAATGAACCAGTATCTATACTTGACTGTACGACCGAAGTTGGGCTTGAGGGTGAACTGATGCGCATTCCTGGCGCGACGGGTGTTGCGGTGAAAGTGATAAGGGGGTGGAATGTAGCTGGCTAATTCGCTATAGCACTGCATGTGGTAGGAGCGATAAAATATGGTTAGACAGGCAGCCAGATCAGATGGGGTAAAGTATTTCTTGCATCGCTTCCGAAAACCTAGGCATTTCGTAACATTTTTGGCGATAACGATTATGTGATCATTCCAACCGAGGTTGTTGTTGATACACATACCAAGTACTGAATGTTTTTCGGCTTCACGGCTTCAGAAATGCAAGTGCCATTCATGGATAAATGGGCGAGGGCTTCTTTTCGCTTTAGTGACAGAAGACAGTATTGAGTTTTAGCAGACAGAAGATCGTCAATGAAAATTTAAAAAAGAGTCGGTGACAAAACGGAGCCCTTGGGAACACCATAATTTATATTGTGCATATCAGACTTGGCACCGTCCAATACTACTTGAATTGAACGGCCCGAAAGAAAATTTCTAATCCATTGCACGCTTTTTCGATGGAAGAGCCTGGTGTCAAACTCTATCAAATGCTTTAGATATATCAAGCTCATCGATCTTGCTTTCACCAGAAAGATTTGGAAAGTGATTCCACTTTTCGGTGAGATATACCATCAAATCACCAGTGGATCTTTTGCTACGAAAACCGTACTGCTGGTCATTGAGGAGGTTTTGTGTTTCGAGATATTTCATCAGCTGAAGGTTTATCTGCGTTTGCATGACCTTGGAAAACAGGGACGTTAGTGCCCTGGGTCGGTATTTGGTGGGAGAAGAAGTTTCGCCTTTTTTAGGGACAGGTTGGACAAATGCTGTTTTCCATCTACTCGGGAAGAGACCAGAAAAGAATGGTTTTGCCAACGTGGAGAACACCTCTTCAGAAGAATGGGGGGATACCATCTGGACCAGCGGATTTATGGATGTCAAGATCTTTGAGTACTCTTGCTTCTGTACGAGTGCGGAAATAGATCGGTCCCATAGAAAAGTTGACGCACTCGAGTACAGGAGGCGGAAAACCAAGTTCTTGAAGTGTTGAACTGGCGGCAAAATGGGCTGCGAGAAGATTTGCTTTGACTTTGACTTCGTGGAAAAGCTTTTCGGTCGGTTCGGACCGCGCAGGCCTGCAATAGCCTAATGTTTTTTTCTTCTAACGTTTAACCAAATAGGCGAAAAAAACTCAAGGTGCGAGATCTGTGAATTAATTAATTTCGCAGCCGAATTCGCGATACACAGTTAAAATATTGATGCTGTACCTAACGTACAATAATATTCCGTAAAAATAATAGGTCAATCTGGATCTTCAGCTATACCAGGAAACTATCATACAAACGCAAACAAATATCTTAACGTTAAACTTAAAGACCATTTCGAAGTAACTATTGCACTGATTCTTGTCCATATTATGTTGAAGAGAGATTATCAAATCGCACTCGATCCCTTTAACCCCGGGAGAAGATAGGGATTGAGTCTTTCACATGCAGTGTTTGTAATGCGAAAGTCTAAAATCAAAACCAAAAGCGAAAGCAAATCAAATCACATTAACATTTAAGAAGACGCCTTTGTTATGGCATACGCCTGACCTCAAACAAAAACAAAAAGCTAAGGACCATATGGGCGTGGATAAATCCTCAAAGTGCATACTCACTGAAGTGTTACCCGGCCACTGTTATTAAAATTAAGCTCCACTATTCAAGTGGTAATGATATTTACAGAGTCTGCCGTGGTGATGATGAAGACGGGACCAGCCATCGACAGGCAAAGATTCTGAATATTAAAATCGTAAGAACACTTAATACTTCACGATCTACAATTGCTTGCAAAAGTGATCGGTTTCAGGTGTATGTAGGATTTTACAATAAATCTAAAGTTCTCACAAAAAGAAAAGAAAGGAATGACACTCAACGCATATCATTTTTGAACCTTATGTTACCCAACCCAAAATTTTTAATTAAGCGTTAGATTTGTTCCGGATTAAGTAGAAAGCTTATAGTTTTGGAACACCGAAAAACACCCCAAAATTATTAAGTATAATAATTTCACAAAAATGCTACGAAAAATGTACTTAATTGTTTCAAGTGGTTTGTTATGGTTTTAAAATTAAGCTTGTTTAGTCTAGATGATTGCCCAATAGCTGACATTCGAAATAAAAGAGCAAAAATTTGGTAGCTCTCTTAATTCGCAGTATTTAATGCACCACATGCCGAAATATTAGAAATTGCCTTATAGTTTTGGAAAAACAATAAGCTAAAGAGCAGTAATAAAATTGATATTTGAGATAATTTTTTTTTATCTATGAAGATACAAGAAACCATTTCTTGCGGCTGAGCCAAATTTTAAAGTTGCCCATTAACTAATGCAAGGACAAATTACTTGTAAACGACTTACTGAATGTGCTGTGTCTTTTTATCAAAATATTAAAAAAAAATCAAACTAATTGTAAGAGTTGGGAAAGAATTTTGATTACTTTGTAAAAATATTTTACAAGTTAATCACAATTATAAATCAGCTCGACTTACTTTGTGCTCGGATTCATGTGATGGACTCTCTGAGGAACTTCTTTTGTCACAAAATAGCTTGGTGACTTCTCCATGGTAATTTGTCCTTCTATAGTATACGGCATATGATGCCTATACCAATGGAGTCCGCGATTATAATGCCGATCAAAGAAGTGCACTTCACATCCAGCCGCCCGAACGTCCGGATGCAATCGAATGAACTCTAGCAATGCCCTTGTTCCGCTCTTTTTCACTCCAATAATAAGTGTATCGGGCAAGTGGCGAGATGGCCGCAGTCCTTGTTGACGAAGAAATCTATACTTTGGCGAGCCGTCAATCTCTGTATAATTATACATGAGTGGAACAATTCTAACTATGGATCCGAGTATCTTGATCTCAGGAGGTTCTGTCATGATAATTGGTGACAATACACTGTCCACAGTGTTTTGTAGGGATTGCTGGAAAAGTGTTTTTATTCAATATTAATTAACAAGTTCAGTCATATACCATAGGTATACCTTTTTGAGTGACCGGTTGATGCGGGACATTAAACACGAGTTAAATGTATAGGAAACATATAAAATAGATATGCATACGAGAAAAATTACAGCAATCGTGCGATTGCTCAAATTCGAGTACCAATTTGCAAGCATTTTCTTCTTTTCTTAAATCCAACAGCAAATGGCTTTACATAAAATACTTGACGTCGAAGGGAATACATTTACACGTAAATTTTGTGAAATCCTTGTCATCCGCCGGTCGATAACATATTTCGAACACTTTAAAAAATACCTTCTAGATTGATTATGTAAAAATTTTATGAAAATCGACTTTTCAAAAGTAAATTAAGAAGAAAAAACTCTGAAGCTCAATGTATCTGAAGTTCATTGGACATCAATCAGTTTCATTCATAAAATCGCATACAAGGAATTTGTTTGTACTTGCGCAAAACGCATGCCATTTTCTGGTCTAGAAAAGTATTACAGAAGACAAGAATTTACACACTTTGATGTCTTACAGCTGTTACTTATATAGTATTAAAAATAAACGCCTTGGCAGGTTGATTCGAAAGGAAACCAATTTTACAGGGTGGAAATGACGGTGTTTGTTTTTAAATATTTCGGTTACTGGCTTTAAATTTACTGATGGACTTTTTTCTGGATCAAACGTCCGAAACACAACAAAATTAGAAAAATCGTTTAAAGAATGAAAGAATAATTTAGAATAATTAAGTGATACAAAGCAGAAAATACAGTGTTGTACAAAACATATGCAACAAATTTAGTTCGCACATATAGTATGAATGTAAATATTTTGTTTTTTTCAATGCAATTTCTAAAAAACTAAAAATGCACATCTATGTAGTAAGGAAACAGAAACATAATAGTGCATTTTCAAAAGCAATAACAACTCATTTACAAGAAATTCATAACAAAAATATTAATATGTAATTCATGGAACTGTGCAAAACTAAAGCAACAAATCTAGTATTTCGTAGAGCCGCTATTTTTATTAAATTTGAAATTGTGGTGTCAGGTATTTTTTTCCATTCAGCCCTTAATGCTTAGAGTTCTCGTTTATTTTTGAAACGTTCACAACTTGTCCCAAATAGATTCTCAATGGGATTCAAGTCTGGTGAATACGGCGGGCAATCGAGAACTTGCACTTGATTGTCTTTGAACCAATCCTTTACCAACTTCGATGTGTGTTTCCGGTCGTTATCGTGCTGAAACACTCATCGAAGCGGCATATTCCATTCGGCATGGGGCATCATTTACGTTTCCTAAATATTTCTGTACCCAAAACGATCCATTATCCCCACAACCTCGTGAAAAGGTTCGACGGAATTGACTGAGAAGCATGTCCACACCATAATGCGAACACCTCCATGCTTTGTTGTAACTTTGCAGTTCCGAGCATTTAGTCTTTCTCCTTTCCGACGTCTTTCTGTGCACATACCATCTGAATTGACTAAATTGAACACAGATTCGTCGCTGAAAAGGACAGTTCTCCATTTTTCAATGGAACAGTTCAGTTGAGTTTTTGCTAAATTTAATCTTATAAATAAAAACAAGTTTGTTTTGTGTTTTTAGAACGAAATATTGAAATATTTGAAAATTATCATCATTGCAAATGTATTGTTTTTAGCATTGGCTTTTTCACAGGCCCTTCAAATCCTTTTCCAAAGCTCTTCTTCGAACCGTACTTGGATGAACACTTAAATTTAGTGATGTCACAGTTCAATTTTTCGGAAGACACAAAAGGATTTTTTTTAATTAAATCACAAATTATTCTATCGAACCTCTCCGACGTTTTCCGAGGCCGATCACCCAAATGAAGTGTACTTATAATTCCCATTGTTTTATACATTTAAAGTAATAACAGTAGATCAGTTTACATCATATTTTTTCGCAATAGAAATTTGACTATCTTCATTTCGAAAATTATTGATTATTTAATTTGATCGGTTTATTTATTTCGAGCCATTGTTGTAGCTCCAAACACAGCAAAAGTATCCTTTGAACTGATAAACAATTCACTTCCTTATGCACAATTGAGAATATAAGAGATTTTTTGAAAAGTACTGGAAAGCATTTTTGCTTGCTTTTGGAAATATAAGATATTGCTGCTTTAGTTTTGCACAGTGCCATGAATTACATTTAGTTGTGTCTGTTATGATTTTCTTGAACGTGAATTGTTATTCCTTTTAAAAGAATACTATTATGCTTTTGTTTCATTATTACGTGGATATGTATTTTAAGTTTTTTAGAAATTGTATGGGAAAAAAATATTTACATTAATATGTGCGATATAAATTTGTTACGCTTGTTTTGCACAACACTGTACATACTCCTTTTTGAATATATATTTTTGTTCCTTTTTTTCTTCCTAGTTTTTAAATTTATAAATAACTAAAGGTCGGCCGCGACTCCGTCTTGGTAGATTTTGTGTACGTATAAAATTTGTAGAGCTCAAAAATTGTCCATTCGCCGCCCGCTGACACCAAAGCGCACTTCTTGTCTAAATAATGTTGTGCAAAATAGCATGCAACTTTCGATTGCTAAGTGTCAATTTTTTTTAGATATAATGCTGCACAAAAAGAAATAAGTTTTTTTTAATTTTTAAAAGTTTTAATATTCAAACATGTGCCCCTTTCGAGAAAGCATATTAAATTTAACATAACCTACTTGATTTACACCCGAAAGTATGAAATATGTAAATTTAAAATACATACTTATATTTTTTGGTGTCATCACTGAATTTTTGTACAACTTTTTAAGCTCTCCAAAATTTCGAAACATAGAACGCAAAAACGCACTCGCTCGACCGTTTTTACATCGACTAAATTGTTCACTACGAAAGGTTCTTTTTTTTAACGAGATAATATACATACTATATATGTTTATGTTTGGACTTAAAAATAACCAGAAAATTCAGTCTTTACACTGGTGAAAGAAGTTTTGAAAACGGAGGAGTAGTTTAGAATCCAAACTTAATTTATTTATAATATTAGTATGGAAAAAATTAATAAGAGAAATGGATGTTAAAAGATCTCGTTTTGATCTTATTGTGACTAAGCAAATCCCTTAAGTATAGTTAACTATTTAATTAGACGTTTTGAGTCTTAGTTGAAAATATTCACTGAGTGAAATAAAAATTACTTAAAATAATAATAATGATGATGATGCGAGTAAACGTAAACAAATTTCTTAGATTCCTTAGATTCTAGAATGAGTTTTTCAAATCATGTCGACACTCTGAAGAAGTACTATATCTCCATAGTACTCTACGACATTTCTATTATTTGCGAAATATCTGCTCCACAATGCTTCTAAAAAATATTTACTATGGTATTTTCCATTCAAAATTGCAGTATGGTATTGTTTGCTGGGTAGGTGTTTATCAGAATAAAATTCAAGCTCTTTTAATTTTGCAGAAATATATCCTTCGAAAACTTTGCCGTAAACCTGCTAGGCATCCCAGTTTTCCTTTGTTCTGTGACCTGAAGATCATGCCAGTTCGTCATTTGTACTGCTTTAAAGTGTTAAGGAATTTCTTTATGTAATCTGGTAATCGAAAATTTCGAGTAATCTCGAATCATAATTTGAGTGGAAACCTTTTGAATTTAGTATCTTTGCCACATTATCGAACCACTGCTTATCGTTATTGTTATTCAATGTCTTCATATCGTCTATTTAATAAGCTTCCACAGTCTATAAAAGCAATATCAGTTTCCGGAATGCCTACACAACTTGTAAAACAGTGGCTCTTGGATATTAACTTTTCTAATCTCGAATCCATTCTGTCTGACAATCTGGTTTAATTGTTTATATTTTTGCATTGTACTTGCGCTTTTATTAAGTAATTTAATTTCCATCCATCTCGTCCATCTCCATCTTGTTTTTACAAACAATACATTTGTAATTATTCAAATTCTTGAACTACGTAAAATGTTTAATTTGTTTTTTTTTAAGGGTCACCCCACCCAAAATATAAAAACTGATTTTTGTTTTATTACGCCCATTGAAGTGGCATTCAATACTATTTTTTTATTAATCACACAAAAATATAGATTGCCTCATATTTCTTTTTTGTTTTCCTTAGAAATGTATGTATGAAATTTTTCTTTCTATTTTTAAGAAACTATTGTAATGAATTTTGAAGAAATAAAAATATTAACAAAAAAAATTATGAAGGTAATTATAATACTAAGCGTAGAACCGCGGCATTCTTTTTACTTTTAAAATGTTTATACCTACCGTACCTTTTAAAGGAAAGATTCAATTTAAATAATTTAAAGAAGAATCAGCCTTGATCAAGATTATTGTTTTAAGACTGACTTATTTGAATAAAAAGTGACTTCAGTAAATATCTATAGTCCGTCATAGAGTCTCGCTGACTTTTTTGTGGGAAATGGTGTTCTATAAACATTTAGTCCTTTATTTAATGCAAAATAGTTTTCGCAATTCACGCCAAATTTTTTGTAGGCAAATTTTTGATACATTGGGTTATTGTCACAAAACGCATATGTGAAACTGACTGTCATTGTTATCATCACATTTTAGACAATTTATTTATGAATCACTCTATTGGTAAAAACCGTATGAAAATTCGTTCGGTAGTTTTAGAGTCTACCGCAACATGCAGTGGAACTTAGTTTTATAAAATTTAGTGATAGCGATAAGTAGAAATAATAAAAACACGCTTAAAAATCTGTAAGGGCTTCTCTTATTTTACATAAAAAAGATTTTATTTTAAAGTTTATTTTAAAATTAATAAATAAAAAAATAAAGAAAAAGTTCTAAAACTTTTGCTGAACCAAAAAATCTTTTAACGTACACCTAAATTCCCGCATTAAAATTCGATTGTAAACTCTGAATCTTAACTGCGAAAAACAGAACAGTTGAAAACCAGGAAGAGATTTAAATACATTTGGGTGAAAAACTCATCCATGACTTTTAAAAATGTTTATCAACTTGAACTTTGATTTTAAATATATTTCTTAGCAGTTTTTGAGATCGTGTTTGTTTTACATTTAATAATTTAACCTCAGATCTTTATCACAGGTTTTTTCAATAGTAGTAATAACAACACTTTTATGACTCATAATGTCAATTGTTTGTGTTGATTCTTAAAATATAGAATCTTCTTTCTGCTTTTCAATAATTCGTCTAATTGTTGAAGGTGTTGAAAATATTTCGATATTATTATAATTATTATTATTATTATTATTATTATAAATTTATTAAGAAGTAAGTAAATTACAATATTAATAACTAAAGTCTAGCGCTAGCTTCCAGGGCTTTCGGTTAGTATGAAAATAGAAAGGAGGTTAAATATTATTAGATACAGTTTTCAAATTTGAGCTTCATAAAAAGAGTGTAAACAAGATTTATATGTTTGGTGTTGATTACGGTCAGTAGGTGTGTGAGATCGTGGTTGGAGCTGTTCTTGCAGGCAGAGTTAACTTTTTCACAGTTGAGGAGGTGGGGCACAGTAAGATTTTCCCCAAGGTCGCACCTTTGCGACAAAGTGGTGGAACTTCCTTCTTTAATAGATGTTGGTGTGTTAAGCTTGTATGGCCCAACCGCAATCTTATATATACTCTCAACTTTTTAATGGAAACATCATTTGGGTACAGTGATTTGTTGGCATTCGGATTGTATTTTTTGTACAAGTGATATTTCGATATATTTCGATATATTGCTTCTTCGGTTCATTTGCCGGATCTCTAATTCAACATATCTAAATTACAGATATACAATCTTTGTATATTTGCCTACTCGATTAGTGTAGGTTGTGGAATTTCCTTTGGGTTTATCGATTAGTAAGCAAAGATGTTAAATTCATTTTTCCAACTTCTGTAAAACCAAATGTTTAAAACTTGTATCCTTTTGCACAATTCACCAAATACTATTTTTTACATCTTTTGGTCTTATATTTTTTTGCTGACACGGTTAACAGTTAGCGCTTTATAAGACCTTATTTTTATAAGATAATGTATTGATTCATCATGCTGGAATACCAAGTTTGTGTCGTAAAAATAGTTCGTGAAGATATCAACCTATCACTTCTGAAAAAAAAATAATATTGAGAACAAACTCTTGTAAGAGTATAGAAGCATCCTCTTAACATAACGATTGAAGGATTTTATGAGACACTTTGTATTGATAATTATTTTAGTACACTGCTACACTACTCCTCAGGTTTCTTTCCGAGTAGATGGAAAGCTGCATTTATCCAACCTGTCCCTAAAAAATGCGACCTTTCTTCTCCCTCCAATTACAGACAAATAGCACTTACGTCCCTCCTTTCTTATGTCATTGAAACGCTGATAAATCGTCATCTTGTGAAATATATTTAATCACGAAAATTCCTCAATGACCGTCAACACGGTTTTTATAGCAATAAGTCCACAGGCGATTTGATGATCTGTCTCACCGTAAAGTGGAACCATTCTTTGCATAATTTCGGTGAATCAAAGATAGATATTTTAAAGGCATTTGACAGAGTTTGGCACTAGGCTCTTTCGTCGAAAATGCGTGCATGTGGGATCCGTGAGTCTCTTCTTCGATCGTTTCTTAAATTGTCTTTCGAGTCGTACAATACAAGTTGTATTGGACGTTTTGAAGTCTGAAATTCATATCATATAAATTCATATCATATAAATTCATATCACATATTTATCATATAAATGCTAGTGTTCTCCAAGGCTCAGTTTTGTCTTTGACTCTGTTTTTCATTTCGCAGATGATAGCACCCTCAGTTTCACATATGCGTTTTATATCTCACGCCTCTGCTCTTCGGACGAAGATATTGAACGGTAAAGTTTGTTCAACTCATTAAATTCTAATTCTAACCTACGCTAGAATGACCACATAATCGATGATGCCAAAATTGCGGCGAAATGCTTAGGTTCCCTAAACTGGTGCAAGAAATACTTTACCCCTTCTGACTAAGCTACAATTAATAAGGCTTTAATTCGGCTAAATGAAGTACAACGGTCACATCTTGGCAGGTGCACCCCAAACCACTTTGCATCTGCCAGATAGAATCCAAAAGCGAGCGATAGAACCCATTGACGATGACAACAACGTCGAAATGTATCTTGCTTGTGTTTGTTTTATCGCTATTTCTGACTCCAGTGCTGCGACGAATATGGCTATAGCATTCCGCCCCTTCAACAACTCACTCGCAACACCCGCTTTCTTTGAATGCTCATCCGTTTACTCTTAAGCCTACTTTTGGGTGTACTATGAAATTTAGCGAGTCTTCTATAGGCCGAACATTACGCATGTGGAATGCGTTATCTCACTCTATTTCTCCTCTGATCTACAACCGCAATTTAAGACTTTTAATTTTCCTCCCGCTCGTGCTGTGTAAAATCACTATAAGAGTACACACAATCCCTTGAGCTCGTGCGCTATTAAAAAAATTGAATGTGAAGTTAATAATGATTTTTTTAATGAAACCAAGCCAAGAGCTGATATAATGTTTTAGTAAATGAACTTTTTAAAGTGGCATATTTATTTAACGACTATTTTTCCAATATTCTATATAACATTGATTATTCTCTGTCATGGATTTCATTCGTTTATTATTAAAGAGTGCGTTAGCCTCGAAGGCGTTTACTTTGAACCTTTTCCTCGTTGGTGATTCATCAGTCTCTTTCCTTCGATTCGTGTGGCACCCAAATTCCTTGGTTTTTAATGTATCCAGCTTCTTTCAAACATTGTGAAATGGCTGGTTGGGTGACTCGCAAAGATTTTGCAAGTTCTTCTTGCGTTTGACATGGATCTTCATCGAGTAATGTCTCTAATTATTCGTGTTCAAACTTTTCTTAAGGACCTGGTCGCTCTTTATCTTATGTTTCGAAATTACCTCTTCTAAACCGTGCAAACGGTTCAACGCAATCAACTTTCGCAAACAATCGTCTATAAGAGACAAACCTCAAATCATCAAGATCACACAACTGCAGCAACACCAGCCTCAGTTAAAGGAAAGAGAAAAAAAATACAAACCTATTTTCAAGACAGATAAAGTTCATGTTGAATTGTATTTGTTAAGATCTTCAGCTGCTTCCTCCGATAATGTCCGTTTTCGACATATTGGGACCACTCCCCTACCTTTTTTAAGATCTTTCAGATTTTTCCTCCGATTATCTTCCGTTTTCGAAACATTGACACCAATCTTTAGCTTTATTTAGATCTTCAGCTGCTTCCTCCAAAAATGTTCCATGTTCAAGATATATGGAGACCACTCTAATTAAAAAACGCTGGATCTATAAACAAGCATATTTTCTTAGCCACTTGCAATGTTAAGTAAAATGAATTGCCAATGTTTTTTTTTTTCTTTACAGTTTCGCTTATGATCTCTTTTATTATCTAACAAACGAATTACTATACAATCTTTTAACATTTAAAAAAAAATAATGAAAAAAAAAATAAAAACAACAAAAACGCTGTTACAATAGTACAAGTCGTTGAATGATGAAGATGAAGTAACATGCAAACAGCATTTGGTCACTAGGATGTCGAAATATGTGTGTTTAGATTAAACTATTCCTGCTGGCATGAAAACTAATGGACTGATTTACTGACAACTATTACATTTTGTTTATCTATTTTCTGCAAAAAAAATATTATAATGCTAATATAAATATAAAATTTAATGTAGCTACAATTAATGGAATTATTTATATTAGTTTTTTGTTTTACATTTTCTCTTACTCATTCATTATTTTATATGTATGTACTTTTTTTCTTAAATTAATTATAACTTTTTGTTTGTTTTTCTTTTTATTTAAATATATATATTTATGTATCTTGTAAACTACGAAGACATTATGAAATGAAATGGAATTGTTCATGTGAAAATAAACTGCAATAAAATCTTGCGGTGGTATAGTTAAATATAAAGAAAATATATATTCATACATATTTATATACATATGCATATAAGGTAGTGTTTGTTTGCTTTTTTGTTTGTATTGTTAGGATATCAAACCTTAACGAGGACACGCTCACTCCCGAACACACAGCTTATTCGATAGAACATTTTGTTTTTCTTGTTTTTTTTTTTTTTTAATTTAAGTTTGCTTTGCCTTGGAAAGGACAGCCTCTGATTTGGACGATTGTATCCGTTTCTCACAATACAAACTGCCAATTGGCTTTGACAGTATTCCGGATAGACTTTTTGTAAATCCAACGTCACTACTAAAGTGCTCGGAATTGGATGTGGGAAGTTTGGTTTTACACCATGGGGTAAAGTAGGCATCTCTTTTTCGTCGATCAGTAATAGGAAACTTATTCTTTGTACAACTTAAATCCAATTCGAGCGTATAGAAACGACCTCGAGCGAATTTCGTATTTTCATTTTCGATAACCTTTTTAGTTGAGTTTTTTATAATAGTGTCTAAATTTTCATAAATATTATTTGTTTTGCTACTGCTACTGTCGCTGGAGAAGTCTATGGATAGATTGTTACTTAATGGTAATGTTTCAGTAGTTCTACTATTTGAGGTGTTGCCTGTGATGGTGGTTGATGGTGGTTTGTTTTGATTTTCTGACGGTGATAATTTTGAACTGAGTGATTCGATAAGATTCTCGCAGCTTGTCTCGTAGACGCTCTCGAGAGGGGGTGACTTAACGCTTGACTTAAACGCTGGATACCATGTACTATTTGCGATCACCGATGTAGATTGCGTTGTGGTTGCAGAACTTGGCGACTGATGTTGTAAACTGGTAGACGCAACCGCGCACTCTGTCGTATCATCGGTTTCGAAATCATCAGCGGTGCTTCGTACAGTCTTGAGTGAAGATTCCTTGGTTTTCCGTGCTAAAACCTCATTCGGCTCTGTGTTGAAATGTACAAAATTTAAATCCAAGAAAAGTTCCTGCAGGAAGCGCCTTGCGTTCATACGATAAGTACTGCGACCTAGGAAATTGCACACTTCGGAGTATAGGCAAATGTCCTGAAAGGAGTCTGGTTGCTTTTGTTTCAATTCTAAAAGAGCGAATTTTGACTGTTTACTGCTCACTGGATTCGCCAATCGTAACACATTATATAAAATAGCAGTCGTTAGATGATCGGACATACTATCGTCACTTAGGATACTCTCGGGTGAGTTAAACGATATCTCTGACAGCTGAATCGATGAGCTCGGGTATGATTTAAGCCTTTTATTGAATATGCATGTGTCACTGCTTTTGTTTTGCCGATTACTAGAGGAACGGGAACATCGTAAGCACTTATCTCGGTTATGTTTACTGATCCATTTCGAGCGCTTGCTTACAGATGATATATCCGAGTAATTGCTTATCACGGATCTTTCGTCGCATTCATTCATTGAATCAGTTAAGAACTGATGCTTAGCACTCAAAAGGTTGGCATCGACTAAGTCTTGATCTTGTATATCTCGCGAAACGTATGTGGTAGTCATATTTCGCGACGGAAAAAGATCTTGCAGGTGTTTGGGAAGGCAAATTCCTATTGTTAAATAAATATATATTAATGAATATTTAATTAAAATATTACAAGTAATTGATTACCCGAATAACAGGGACCTTTAGAGTCGTTTTGTAAAAGGAACTTTGGTGCTGCAGGCGTTGGCAACAGAACTTGAACATCTTCCGGTGTAAGTTGTCTAAATCATACAAAAAGACGATTCAAAAGGACCTCAAAATCAATACATGAGAAGTAATTAACACTTACGCATAGCACATATTCAATCCAGCTTGACGATCAAGGCTTCGTACCTTGATCTTACGATGCAGGTCACTGATGGATGTTCTTCTTTGCCGAATCGATGCAGAATTTTCGCTGCGATTTAAAAAATCAGCAATTTCATCGGCTGCAGATTCAGATAAAACAGGTCTACAGTTTCTCCGTAGGGTTCTTAATTTAGCATAGCCTTCGAAATCCAAATAGCTCAATGGCGTGTGTAAGTATGAATTCCCCAGCAGTGAAGTTCGCGGCAGATGGTACGGTCGTCTATTTGGAATATCACCTAAGTTCGACATCGATGGAATCGGACTTAGATGAATTTGTTGAAAATCGCTAGAACAAAAAATCGTAATTGGAATTGCAATTTTCATCAATAAGGACTTAAAAATGAAGTGAGGTCTTACCCGAGAGGTGTACGCGCTGGAACCGATTCACAACTGCTTACTCCAGATGTATTCGAGTCGGTACAGGAATTCCGACGAATTCTATGGTGATGAGAATGCGGTCCAGCTATCAGGCTGATTACATCGGTTGTCTTGGATTCAGACAGGGATCTCGTATGCTTTCCAGGACGACTATAGCTAGGTTCTGTCATCGGTCTACCCTGAGCCACACCAACTCCAATCTGTTATTATATAAGCAACAAGTTTCAGTCATTGAACGCATTTATTAATTGATTTGATCAACCTCGTCTTTACTATCTGCTTTGCTCTCGCCTGTTGTATCATCGGCCAACAGTAGATTCCAGTCACTTCTTGTGTAGAAGGAACCTTCAATTTGATCGTCTATACTCGGATAGTTATACGATGGAACATCTTCGCAAGGATGCCGCACGGGTGTGTAATTATTCGATATCCAATCCTCTGGCTGGTAAACTGGCCAAATGGTATTACGGTCATGCCTAACACACAGCCAATCTAGAATAGATTATTTAACATGTTGAATGTTGATTGGGTACAGAATTGTTTGCGTCTGATTTTCTAATATTCCGTGCTTGATCTTATATTGAAAATTATTTATTTAATGTATGAAGAGAACAGAAGATATTTCGGAAACATTCTTTACAAAATTTCAGTAAGATTGGATGAAAAGCTTTGAAGATAATTTGCTTTGAAAATCATCACGGCTCCTCTTGCCTAACATACTGTAAGCAATCAGACCAGTTGAACGGCACTTATCTCCGTTTTTTATTCAATATGGAGCATATGATAAGTAAAAACATTTTAAAAAAACATATTTTACAGGAAACAACAATTTTCCCGCCAAAGAAATTACATCAAACCTTTTAATCGTGTCCCGATGCTTGTCCTGGGTACTCCGAACCTACTAAATCGACTTGTATATACAGTGGCTAACAGTGTGTAATTTGGTCTTACTTAAAACATAGGATAGAGTTTAAGGCAGTTTTTTTTTCTTGGACACATCTAGTGGAACCGGTTAGACATTTTGAATATCGTTCACAACCAAAATATACCAAACGCAATGTACTGCATTAAAAAAATAAGCGTAATGGCTGCTATGTTGAAAAAGAGTTAATTTATAATCTGCGATGAGCGTACTATGGGTCCTAAACATTCAGTCAAAGCATTTTCTTAATACAATGCATGATTTGAAAAGCAAAGATAAACTTTAAGGTAGTTTTGCTAATTATTGGAAAAGGTGAAATAGAACTGTATCAAGGTACACAATACAAAAAGTTAACTAATTGATCTCCCCGGATATATTGAATAATGTAATCGTGCTATTTTTGCAGCAAAAAATGTTTATTTAAATAAATCTTAAGTAGATGAAATTGAAGCTGTAAATTTTCCAAATGATTTTCAAAATTCTCTGGACATACCAGGAATGCCACCACACAATCTTCGATTGATTATTCTTCTTCGTAATTTGAATCCTTCTAGATTATTCAACGGATCACGAAATTGTTCTTGAAGCAACCATTTGACTGGACAATTGAAATGAGAAATCGTCCTGTTGCCACGTATTCCAATGATACCGTCAGAAACCCCAATCTCAATCAAAATGCTTATTTGCTCTCCATTGGGCCGTCGCGATCTTTTTTAAATACTGCTCAAGTGCTCAAGGGATTGGAAGTACCCTTAAAGTGTGTTTTTACACAGCATAAGCAAAAGTGGAAGGGAAAGAAAGGAGGTACCAGTGCACATTGGTTTTAAATTGTTGTAAGTTCCGGCACAAAGGAAAAATAGAGCGAGGTAACGCATTCCAGAGGCGTTTTGTACGGCCTATTTAGGAATCTCTGTGTGGTAAAAAAAGCCATAAAACAAAGTCAAGCAAGACACATTTCGACGATGTTCCAGCGAGTGAATTGCTCTCGAAATGTTGTCATCGTCTATTAGTTTTATTGCTTGCTCCTATCTAGGAGCTGCAAGGTCGAACAAAAGCTTTCTAAAATATGGCTAAATCAGAAGAGGTAAAGTAATTCTTGCACCTGTTGAGAAAACCTAAGCATTTCGCCGCATTCTTCACAACATCGAATACGTGTTCATTCCAATCTAGGTAAGAATCCACCATTTAAAGTCTCATGGTCAAGAAATTGTATTTGCGGTTTGAACTTGGAATTACGTGTTCTATGGCCGCTCACCATCCATCTATTTATCTATTTCTTTAACCAAAAGATAGGCTAACCAAAAATATAATACATTAAAAATATTAATTTTAATAATTTAACGAAATGAAAATAATTATTGAAAATAACTTCAAATCAATGTTATGGATCTCATTTATGAAATTCAGTTTTTATATGTTTTGTGATTAAGTACTTTGTAAATAAATCGTTTATAACAAATTGTTTATCCTTTTTTTTATTAAATGTTACTCACTTAATTTGAACAAGCAATTTGCGCCGGCAGTCGTACCTCCGATTAAACCAAGCACATTGTATGCTGTCGCCCTTATCGAATAGACATCTCCCTTCGTCGCCAAGAATATTATTTTTTCATAAATTCTGCAAATTCCCAATATCATTTACTGTACACTTAATAACTAATGCAATAGCGCAAGCTTTACCTGGGATACGATTCTAGAAACATTTCAATGCCATTTGAGTGCGTTGATGCATGTCCAAGTGCCCATAGCGCCGCTTTAAGTTCCAGGCATTCAGTCTCATCGGTGACCTTCCCTCGATTAACGCATTCCACTAAACTACTCAAATCACCATGATTCAATAACGCTGTTGTTCCCTGACTAGTTTGTACTAATTGCCCATATAAATGCGGTTGGATATAAGGTGGAATCACAATGGGCCGCGTTGAACAATTTCTCCGACTGTAGAAACCATCCTCGTTTTTTATATGCAACGTCAAACTGGAATGCGTGTCGGCTTCAACCAGTAGCACATATCTATTGTAAGGGAATAGTTTAAATAAGAAATGCTAACCATCTTTTGCTAACCTTTTGTTGTAGCCATTTTTCCAAAATTCGATTTCTTCTTTTGTTTTCGCTTTTTGGTGATTTAAACCCCGATATATTGAATAGTATCGTGACATCAGAAGTCGGCCTACATCGCCAAGTGCTCTCAAATTTGGCCAAATACTTACGAGTTCCTCTAGATAGTTCTAAATGAGCGACAAGAATTCAATTTAAATTATAATGCAAAAGAATGTACATAATTGTTTAGTTGAAAAAAAAAATAGAAGATAAATACCTTTTCATAGCAGGCTTCGTCAAGAATATCGATAGCAGCTAAAACAATGCTTCTTTCCGAGTCTTTAGTTTGGTTGATCAACAGAGGTATTCCCCAAACCTCGAAATTTGGAATCCTAGCTCGCAGCAAGACTAGAAGAAATTGAGTTGAATACAGACGACCGTTTCGAGTTCTTGCCGATGTAAGTGCCTTCTCGAGAATTTTCCTCGCATATGAATCGAGGCCATAGTCTAAGCCCGATACAATAAGTTTAACATAACAAACATGATCTGTACTTGAAACCAATGTCGTTAATCTGTTGCAAAAAAAAAAAAAACCATCAAATTTTCCAAAATGTTTGTAAACAAATGAATTACTGTTCAAAAACGGCTGTATTATTTAAAATACTGACTCCCTTTTCATGACGGCACATTCGGCCAATAAACAGAAAATACTGTTGGCACATTGTGTTATTCATATGCTGAGGACTAAATAGGCAATCATGGGCTCTATTTGATGTGGTGATTGCTAGTAGATGTTGGCTTACATCCGAAAATAAATCCGTTAGCATCCGCATGCTCTCCAACTAAGAAGATTTATTGCAATTACTGAGCATATGTTGGAATATTATTTAGAGAATACAAACCTCAACGCTAGCCAGAAGCCAATCAATCAAATCCAGACCCGCTATCACATATGGTTGAACGATTCTGCCATGTGCAAGATCTTGGTGAGAAAACCGATTACTACTTGGCTTGAAATAATGAACGAGTCTCTTCAGGAATCTAACTTTTGTGTCGTCTAGCCTTCCAATAGCATCCGTCTTAATGCGTAAGATATCGTTAAATGATTGTTAACTTTAAATGAATGCTATACATACTCTCAATATTGTCGTGACGATTTCCCAATCCCAAGAATTACCATCAACCAACATAAGTACATTAGAGTCTTTGGACAGTCGATTGAATTCTCGAATCTCGAAAAATTGCGTAAATGTCTTCTTTTTAATTCGAAAACTCGATCTTCTATTGCCGGTTGATGGAAGCGAATGAGACTCATCTGTTCCACCGCCACTGATACTAGACGAAACTGAGTCTAATCTTCGTCTTTCTGCATTCTCATGCAGTGTACTACTCCCTGTGCTATTCGGTTCATAGTTGTTGATGTCCCTTTTGAAGAGTCGCGTATGTATTAGCGCTGAAAATAACAAAATTCAAAGTGTATTCAAATTTCACAACAAATAATATAAATTATACCTCCACCCTGAATAATATTATCCAGGAACAAGCTACACGATACAGGCCGATTGCGCAGCATCTGGTGGTAGTTTTGGAGCGCTGATATTGAGGCAGTTGCTTGATGATTTCCCTGTGTTGCATGTGTAACTAATGTTGGTAGTGCTGGATATGTACTACATATGTCAGCGGGTAAATGAGTATGCATAAGATGTAGGATTTTTCCTAAATAAAAAAAAAATTGTCCATTCGTCATAAAGCTTTGTTAAAGAAAACAGACTTTGGGTGCTGCAGGACTAAATCGCGCTTTCACAGTCTTTTATCAACAATTTATGGTTTGTGCTTTGTTTGTTTGTTTTGGAAAGTAAAATTAACCAAAGAATTTAAATATTTAAGAAGCAAAATGATAACCATGTTGACAGGGTAAACGATTTTTACGCAGGAGCAAACAGGAGAGGATGCAGTTGCGACTGCAAGCAAATCAGATGATTTTATTTTTGCAGTAGCAAAAGAGAGGCATATCTTGACTTCAAGACATTAAACTCGTCTTAATTAAAATTAAACTCAGTCAGCAATCTCTTAATCTCTTAAGAAAAATTGTTATGAAAACCTGCGTAGTATTTTTCTACTTTAAATTTAACCGTCTTTTTTATAATTTGCTTGCTGCCACGGAATTACGCAACTCTACGTTCTAACAAACGTTAATAGACTTACCAATTAAAACAGTTGCACGAACCGATATGAAAGTGTCACTCGACACAATCACCTCGACAAGAGCATTCAGCAAACCTGTCTCTAAGAAGCAATACAGAAGTAAAGATAAATGCTGTTCATATATACTAGCTGCACGGCATGCAAGACTAGGTAAAATACATCGTCCTTCCATTGCAACAAATCCATTGCTCAACAACCAGGTGTCCTTGGAGGGGAAGAAAAGAAACGAGATTATGGCAATATTTCTTAATTCATAATAGAACACTTACCTGGAAATCAGATGGATCAACTGCAGATAGAGCTACTGAATATTCGTCTGTCCAAATGGGTTGTGGAAGACCAAGCAGTTCGTACAGCAAATCTAAAATAGCTTTCTGTAATCAAAAGCAAAACACTTGTCATGCCGATTCTTTTGTAATTTTCAATTTATTTAATCTTACATACCCTTACTTCCAACTGATTCAAGTACAATACATCTACGATCGCTTTTAGACCAGAAGGATTGCTAGGATTGCAAAATTCGATGGTTCCAGCCCAACTCCGGAGTACAGAAAGCAACGCTAACCGACTGCTGGTGTATCTCAATTCCCGAGCATCTCTGCGGATCAGAATACGAATTTGATCAGTTATTGGCGACGAAAAACTGACAACAATTGATTAAATTACTTATTTTTATCCATAATACCCAGACGATAGGTAAAATCACAATACGGAGCTGCCAAGCAATCCAATCGTATACCTGAGATATTTCTTGTGTGAGGCCATTCCAAAAGATGCAATAAAACTCCACACAAGCTTTCCGCTATCCGAGGATTATGACATTCCAGGACATTTCTAGTTAGTGCGCCAACACCACCGCAAACTATCATCAAAATCGGGTTTAAAACACCAAATTCACATAACGTTGCGAGGCAGGCACGCAACATATTGTCGCTATCCTCAATACCATTGTTCGCTAGGGAAACCAGACAACGAACAAGCACTGGACTAACATCATCTGGTGAAATTGCAAGTATTTTACGCACCTACAAAATAACATATCATAAATTCAAGTACTTCATCATACAAGTAATGACAACTCACCAATTTCAAGCCCTGCACTCGTTCGTCGTCGTTCCTTAAAAGAACATCAATACTTCGACAAACCAAGTACGGCAATTGTAACGAATTGAATATTCTAATGTCCTTTGGCGTTAATAATACATATCGGATAGCCCGCAGTCCAGCTGCTCTCACTTGTGTAAATGAGTGTATTAGTGAGACACTTAAACTAGATAAAGAAAAATTAAATAAGACATAACGTATATTTTATGTGAATTTTACCAATATAAAAATTCCTCTGTGGTAAAGCCCAGCTGTGACATTTTATTTTCTTGAAAAAGCGAGGCAAGTCCGTTAAGAAGGAACAAACGCTTGGCATCCTTTGTATCTTTATTGCATAGCATCTCATAGATTTCGAATGCATTTTCGGCAGAGGATTTTTGTGGATCCAGGCGAAAGTAGTCCTCAGGGTCCGTGGAAACTGAAAGAAATAATTGATAAGATTAAAACATGCTGCAGCTTAAATAAGTTTCAATCGACCAAATGAGCTTGAAAGCAATGTGTTGCACAATTCGTTGAATTATGAAGCCCTCCAACGTGTTTACTAGACTCCCTTAATTAGGGCATACCCATAAGTACACGACAACCAATCCCAAAGTCTTCTTGGCGTTATTAAGAGCATCAATCATATATAAAACTTTCATCTGTGGTTCTCACTTATATGTAACCACTTCACGTCCAGGAACTCAGAACTCATTCAAAGAAATGCACACAACTAAAGCCCGAATTTACCTGTTGCTTCATATGGTTCCTCTATGGAAGTTCAAGTGACTCCAGGCAGTAACAGAACAGTAATAGGACAAAATATGAACCAAAACCTGGTCGACGAAGAAGTTCTTCCACCCACCTTTAGAAACAAAAAGCCGGGGGGTTCAGACACGTTGCCGCCTGGAATTTCGAAATGCGGTGACGATGTTCTGGTTGGGATCTCTAAAGCATGCTCTGCGGACTGCTCTGTCAGCTCTATAGACCCTTTCTACAAAAAATGCGATTCATCTCACTTTTGCCTACAAGAACATATCCAGCGCACACGAAGCACTTTGCAGTTTGGACACAAAACCTCAAAAATATTCCAAATATGCACCGAATTTCGCGCAAGGAAATGCACTGTCATGACAATATATGTATATGCTGTCAAGCACAAAAAGAATCGTCGAACTTCGTCTTGGCCAAAACATAGGGATTGACATCTACCATTTCGAGGTAAAAGAGGAGTTCAACTACCTCGGAAGTAATATATCCTCCACAAACTACACCACTATGGAGATCCGAACGCTTAATGGAACCGAAGCAACTGAGCAACTGAGCAAATATTGGGGAGCCTTCAAAAAAAAAATCTTTCATCGGATAATTAGTCGTATCTGCGAGGAGAGCGACAAGCTCGGCCACATTAACACCATGGGCAATAATACTCCAGCCAAGAGTCTTCGAATCCAAGCCACCAAGTTCAAGAATAACGGGAAGATTTAACCTTCGGTTCAAGGATCAAGCAATCGTCAACGCTAGAAAGCTGGGAGCGGAATGCTCTGCCTCAGGTTCTGATCCTTCCACGATCGTTGGCCGTATAAGTTAGTAAATAAGGAATGACATCGATTTCCACAAGAGGATCTTGGGCATTTGCTCACAATCTCACTGTCATTTCAAGCTTTCAACTTTACAGTTTGTTGATTGAAAAATAAAACAACCCTAAATTGAAATCAACTGAATCACCTCTCTATAATTATATTAGAGTTGCTGATACTCTTGTCAGATTTTCTTAACAAATATCCTACTGAGGATGATAGCAACAACGTTTTTCAAAAAATAGGCCACAAACATGCAGCAAGTCTTTTTACGTTCTGTTTTCGTATCGATTGTTTTTTTTTCTCACTTAATTCAATGCGATTTTAACGAAATACTAACATAAATAGCATGAATTAAGTAGATACGGAATAAGAAATCTTATTTATTTTGTGATTCCATTCCATTCCCATAACAATTTACAGAGAATATCACACTGCGATGTGCGACTTTGGCTGCCTATCACCATGATTGTTTTGTTGCCCCAATTTGCTTTAAGTTTGTTAGTTTAAACTTTCACTTGTTTGGCAATTTCAATTATAAAAAAAAAGTAAGACAAGATGAGTCATTACATTGTCTTTGGCAAAATTACACGAAATCTTTTTAGGATTGAATCGTAATTAACTTCACCCAAGCATTGTTTACTTATGTAGGTTCCAACTTCTGCTTTTAAAGATGCGAGCAACTCTTTGCTATTTACGATCGTCTGCCCACTGTTTGAAAACAGCTACGCTCACTTTTAACGCAGATTTCACCGTGTGTCTATTTTACCCCAAAACAATGTTCTATTTTTGGTCTATTAATCTATAAATACATCATTTAATAATACAAATCACGGGTTTGTATTGTAAAGATTGGACATTGAAGAAAAATAAAACGAAAATGTTTACACCCTGCGCGTTCCTCCATTTAGCCGTCATATCACTTAGGAAACATCCTACGCACTTCACGAGTTAAACAATTTAGGAAACTTTATTATTTTTATTGCGATGATCATTCTCTGCTCATTCCCAAGTAGGGGAACACATTTTTAATTTGTGTTTACCTTTGGCACGACTTTTTCGTTTGCCTATACGCCAGCTAGAAGCCATTTTCAATGTGATTTATTTTGGTTTAGAAAAATGAAATTAGGACAATTGCTTCGCATCGCGCTTTAGTACACTATTTGTTCACGTTGGACGCCCCACTTTGTGAAAACGATTTTAAATCTATTGAGTTTATTTAGTGCGTTTCACCGAAATTTGTCATTTTCATTACGAAAAAGATTTTTTGACTTCTTATCATTATACTTTAAATTGACATTTACTCGCCATTTGCTTTTGATTAAGACATATGAAAGAGAAGGCCGGCTTTGGCATTGCCATCGTGCTGGTAACAGCTTAATGTTGCGAGCAGCTAAGAATCTAGTACATTCAATTATCGTATATTCACCATTTTGTTCGACTCATTTTTTATTTATTGATTTAACATTTATTAATTAAATTAAATTAAATTGACAATTGCAAACAAAGTTATGTGATTAACTTTTATAGGTAGCAATTGTTGCTTTAAATTGAGTAAACCTTTGGATTTGCTTTATATTATTTTCTTCAAATGAATTCCTTTGGCTTGACTTGACAAGATTGTTGAAATAAACGTGACATAAAGCATTTTTTGGACGTCTTGCGTTGCAATTAGCACCAACTTGCTGTACCCATAGCTCGCCCAAGTCCTAATCCTCAATTTTCATAGCCGTCTTACATGAAATGATATGAAATGATATCATTGTCGCCAATTTCGATCTTCTCGAAAGTGAAGATATTGAGTCAATTAGATCTTGCAAGTGAATTTTCTGAGACCTTTATACAATGCTCTCCTCGGGTCAACGTGGAACATGTGCACTTGCTAAGATCCTTGACTCGTTGAAGTTCTCGGATAAGGCGCGCACTTTCGGACACAGCTGAAATATTCTCCGTCAATAAAACAAGGTGAACACGTTAATGTGTTCGGTTATCAGTCAGCAAACCAGTCTCGCTAGCTTTCTTTACACTTGTTCTTTTCACAAGCCTCAATTTCACTTTCTCTTCTCATAAACCTCAGAGTGTTCTGCTTACGAGTCTGTATACAAAAGTTTTAAACGTAGATAGAAATGTTTCAATCATAACGTCTTAATTTGTTTTGTTTTTTTATTAAATTACTTGAATACAGTAGTTTACATATTTGAATTAAACACTTTCATAACGATTTATCTCTGATCATAAAGATAACGTTCTACTACTTTGGTTTTCAAAATAAACAATAATCAACTTCTTACGAGGTTTGACGTCGTATTTATACTAAATCTGACGTTTCAAGAACTGTTTCTGCGTCAGACGTTCTCTTGGCTGTTCTCGTGTGTATCTCTTGCACCGCTTGCAAATCGTGACGTTGACGTCGATGACGTTGGTATAGAGAATGCCCTGTTTTTGAATGAATAGCATTGCGCTAAGAAGAGGCGAATGCAATGATTCCAGTCTGTATAGCCAACTAATTGCCAACAACCTTAGATATGTACTCGTTCAAGGTCCTGTTGAAGCGTTCTACCATCCCGTACGATTGAGGTTCCCTTCAAATTAAAGCCTGATTAGAGCTCGATACTTACTCCAAAAATCATTGCTTTTCTGTTCAGCAACCATTTTGGCTTAGTGCTTGGAGATTGCTTAACCTACTTGCCACCTGCTTAAATCGTTTATGCTTGAAAAAGAATTTATGGGTTGCCACCGTGATTTCCGTGATGGACGAACTATTTACATACCCAAAAATTTGTACGGGACCTTCGTTGCGCGAGTCCTACTCGAATTTGGCCAGTTTAATATACTTAATCAAACTCCTTGTTCCCTTATGAACTTTCGATCACACACTATTCTTCGAGCACCTAATTCTTTCTGAATAAACAAATACGGAAGATGTCAAATCAGTAAGCTTTTGTTGCACCGTCACTGTTGGGATCCCACAGCACAGCAAACTTTAAGATCCCATACCTTTCAGGAATCCTTTCGTTAACCTTTAGATAAGCTGTTGTAGAAGATTTTATCATGTTATTGGAACCGGTGTCGTAGTGGTCAGGGATGTGGGTTTCCTTTGGTAATGTCATCTGAGTATTTTAATATAAGCGGGGGTTGAACGGCGTCATTTGCTAACTTTTGTCGCGGACCTTTGCCTACGAAATCAATTGATTCATAGATCTTGCGCCATGAGTTTGTTTTAGCATATTTGGTTAAACTATAAAAAAAGGGTTTGGGAAGTCAAATCAAACTCAAGCTGCTAGCTTTTGAAAAAAAATAACAAAAAAAAGGACCTGGATTGGATATTCCCCGACTGGTATATATATACTATATATGGAAGTTTTTGGTCAAAAAATTAGAGTTTGCGTTCGTTGGCGAACTGAAATAAAAATGTCCCTTGGCCTATTGTCCCTAAGGCTCTATTTTGGTCTAGGAATGTTTCTCGTCCGGCGGTATTGCAGAATTATCTGTTTGTACGAAATCATGAATGAGAAAAAATATTAGAAAATGACACCCTAACATCTGATTTGCGATTATGGGCACTGGATTCATATTATTGCATGATAACGATCCAAAAAATTCTTCGGATCCGTGCCGAGGAAACGTGGACTAGAAGGAAACAATATGAAGACTGCAACATATGATAAACATACATACATAGCTTGCCCAATTACCCAAACTCACCAGAGTTGGTTTGGGATGAACAGTGTGTCCAAAATCCAAACACAAACTTGGAGAGATCAACAACATTGAAAAACATCACGAAGTTGCTCGATTAAATGTCTAGATTGACGGCTAAATTGGTGAAAGCCGGGACGAGTAGATGGAGGATTTTTCGATGAAAAAACTATCGAACCTCATTTAATAATAAATCTCTTATTTGTAAGGGTTACTTGAGTAGGTAATAAGGGTAAGAATAAAAATCGGACCCATTACATTTACTTTCAAATGGGAATTTAATTAATTTATAGGAAGAGTTGATAATTTAGATTTGTATGTAGTTTTACAGAAAATGAACACGAACAAAGAATCACAGAAAATTAAAAAGCCTAATCTCATAAGCCATTATCATTGGAAACTCCAGATCAAGGTAGAGCACCAAACAGTGCGGTGTGCCTACACGTTTACGATTAATCAATGCACCTCCACCTAAAAGAGCGGCCTTATCAAGTGTGGAGTAAAGGGTTGATGGCTTAAGCCACTTTTCACAAATAGAGAAGGCCAATGAAGCTAGTCGATTCAAAAATTCAGGGTATAGATGTATCATGTGTGAAAAGATTTGTTTCAAGGCCCTTCACTAGGAAAAATAATATTATAATTTCTTTGGTTATTCTAAACTTTTGTTCATAATAAATTTCTTATTTCATTTTATATGTTTTTTTTTAATAAACTTAATTTTAAAACAATATTTTTCCATAACACTGGACATTTTAGTACTTTTAAAACATGGGGACTATGACATTAAAATGTATTTCAAAACTTATATAAAAACTTTTGCTTTTGAAAAATGAGTCTGAATTTCTATTTATTTTTAACTTGTTCATTTTCACAGTAAGTTAAACAAAATACGAAAATTACGTTACGTAAATGGCCACAATTGACTCTAATTACATATAATTTTATATTAATAAGACTAAATTACAACATATTGTTTTGAGATATTTTACAATTTATAATTTTCTGTTCGAGAAGAAATGTGGACGCTTAAAAACTCCTCATTATAGTATATTTAAAGCGACTTAACCTAACTTGGCTTAAGTTTTATCTTCTTCCCAATCTAGCCACCAGTATTTATATAAATTCGACCTTAAATCAGTATATAAATCTCTATCAGGTACGCTCATGCAGTGTTTCCATATATTGGTTTCATCCCTTGAGTGTGCAAGCACATGGCGGCTCCGTCTGTCCGTTGCTCTTCTGGCAGCGTGATATATGATAGGGACATTATTCGAGTCTGAAAGATACCCATATGCATCCAGATAAAGAAATGCTTCAGGTGGTAAATGTCCATTATTGATTAGTGTAATTTCTTAAATACCCATGGTTTGGGATAATTCTATATGAGTTCATTACATATAGCCGACCGCGCAAAATGATTCCTCATCTTTAATGACATTGTCGATTTTAGACAAGCCGGAAGCATCCAGTAGTCTTTGTTAGCGTCTTAAAGCCGAAAGTTGGAATGAGCGCTTCTGTTTATTCCCGTGCATGCTCGTAGTTATTTCCTCTCAAAAATTCTATAATTCTCCATATAAGATGGGCTTATGTTCTACCATGCTGGACACAAATAAATCAAAATTGGATGCACAAAAGCTTAATAGCGAGTGACCGCTGCCCTTGCTTTTTATAATTGGATATTAACATGGTCATTATAATAGAGGAATTTATCTTAATACCTCAAAATAGTTTTTGATTCGATTCGAAGGCCATTTGAAGATGTTATAACCAAATTTCTCTAATTGCGTTGCAAGTCCGAATTGCCCTGTCCTATTGGGGTGCGGACCAGTATGGTTTCGCATTAAGAGTTTATTTTCAGTTTCCAGTCCTGACAGAATTTTTCGAGGGTATCAAACTTCAGTTGGAGTTCGTTTTTTATTTCGCAGCATTCGTCGGCGAATGCTATTGAGCCATCCATGAGCCTCAGCATTCTAGAAACTTAAAGAGTATTGTGCCGATGCTGTGCCTTGTAGCAGACCATTAATGATAAAACGTTTTCATTATACGATTATCATTATAAGATTATGAGGAAATTCATATCTGATTAGTTTGTAAATAAGCCCCGTCAATCCAAACCGTGTCAAACGCTTTTTCGATATCCACTAGACAGGAACCTGTACTGTTTTGCAATTAAGGTTCCAGTTTATATCAGAAACTCGTTTTGTGACACCGTGAACTGCCCAGTAATTTCTTTTAAATCCAAATTGATTTCGCGGTATAATCTATTGAGATCCTTGAAAACAAATATTTTCCGCGAAGTCTTTAAAAGGTGAAGTCAAGCTTATGTCGATATTTTCTTTATTTATAAAGAAAACGTTTACGGGCACTTTGAGATTTGAAGCTTAAACTCGAATTTGCTCAGCACTTCTTAGTTTTGACCACTGCTAAGGTTTAAAATGTCACCTTAGAAAAATACCACCACGAGAATACTTGCTTTATTTTCCATAGTTTTGACCACTTCCTGAACCCGCTGCTTAGGTGTTCATCACTATAATACGCAGTCGACATTTAAATAACAAAATCTGTTCTTGGGGTCAGAGTCGAGAGTCGAGGTGCCATGGTATGAACAAATTCAAATGATAATCGTGCTGATTCCGTGTGTCGTTTGTCGTTTTACACGACTGTCGTTATTTTTGTCGTGTCGTTTTTTTTTTTGTTATTCCGTAACCTTCACGACGCGACAAATTCGTAGTAGAATTGAACACGACTAAAATGTAATAACTTTTTTGAAAAAATTGGCAGCACTTATAACTATAATGTCAAAATGTGATTATTTAATTCCAAAAGCATAGACAAACGAGTTATCAAAGCGGCAGAGAATAGTTTAAGAAAGGCTTAAAAATTATTCAGAAATGTTTTTTAGCACATATTCTTCGTCAGAAGAACTCAGGATTCAAATTTGTCATGCGTCAGAAGCTTCGGGAATGGGCGTACCGTCAGCAGCTGAAGGCTATGAGTCGGCCTGCGAGTTTAGAAATAGATGAAATGATGATGCTAAAGCAGATGATGCAGACGTGACGGAAACACTGAATTTTGTGAAGATAACATCAAACGGCAAGGTGATTTGGCAATAGGAAATTGTGTTAAAGATTCCATTGGGACATCTAAAACAATGCCATTTGGATCTATCACATTTTTGTATGATAGCAAACCAACCACTTCCTCTTCTAATGGTGTGAGAATCTTCTGTTAATATTAACCTCCTCTTGTAGATTGCTGTTCTTTTTTGTTGTGAACGAGTTTTTTTTACTTTTAATTTTAAATTCATCTATACCTAAATATAACGAATTGTATTTAAAATTTCAAATTCAGTCTATTTTATTAACCTTTTGCCAGCCATCACCATCTCTTGTTGGTGGACCCAAACTATTCATCTTCAAGCGTATGCCATTCCTTCCTAATATTTATTTTATTAATACCCCTACTGAAGCCTCGGAGTGTTGATGGTTTTCATATATGAAACCAAAAACCCAAACTAGCATTCATTTTCATTAACTTCATTCGTTAACTTTTTGTTTTAAATATGTTTTTGTAAATTTAATATCGGCTTTGAAAATTTTCCTATAAGTTCTGACCGTTGTCGCCTTACTGTCGTCCACTTTTATCTCAACGACAGAAATAGTCGTTTTTACGACAGTATGTCGTGTCGAACTAAATTAGGTAATTAGGAATTGACATCGTTTAACGACTGAAAAACGACACTTGACATTTGAGCGCGACAAAAACGACACACAGAATACCGATTGCTTTCTGTCGTTTTTTTTGTTGTCGTTTACGACTTAGGGAATTGCCCCGAATATTGTTTTGTTTTTCCAATCCCAGCCTACAAATGGAATTCATTTACTAATGACAATGCAAATGTTTATTCTTTCAATGAACAGTAAAATTACACGAGAATTCTCGGGCCTGTCACCAAAGGCTATAACATCAATATTGCTTTAACGAAAATTGGAATATTCACTATCATTTTGACACCTTCTTCAATCTTGCTCACTTCCAAAGTTCTTTTAAGAGAATCTCCTTTTCGCAACATACTACAGAGTATATTGATCGAGTCCTCTTTTTCGGCGGATTTCGTTTTGTGGAAACCGACAAGCCCCTGAACTCTTATAGAAAAGGTTAGATAAAAGCAGAGCCTACTTCCGAAAAGGGTGATTTTTTTCCAATAAGAAGATGGCAGCCCAGCCATCTGGGGTAGTTTTTCATTCCCACTTCATTGGTTACCTCAAACAGAAACGGTTTAGTGAAATTGTGAAATAGTAAGCATTTCTTGATCGATAAATCACGCACGATTCTCGACTTCAAACATTGAAGTTGTTTTGCTTACCCTTACAAAGCCCTCTTGGTCGGAGTGGTTAGTTAATGATTTGGTTGCTATGCATGGCAAGTGTTCATAAGTGAAGTTTTCAACGGTCAAAATAAAAATATCAAATTGATTCGTGTACGCGTTTCCAAACAAGACCGATGAAATTTCCTTAAACGGCCTATTGACGTAAAGAAAAATAATTCAGCTTCCGATTAATTCCGACCCTGCGTCTCTGTTGGGCAAACGAACAAAGTGACCATGGAACGCTTCAACGAAAAAGAAAAAAAAACTCGCCGAACAAAAACAAATTGGTATTAAATTTTTTCTCTTTTATTTATTTTCTAATAATTTCTTTCCTTTTGCAGATTTAATATTTTATTATTATTATCATTAAAAATAATTAAAAAATAAAGAATTAATTATTAATATTTTTTTTTCTCTTTTATGTCTCATTTTAATAAAAATTCCTAATTACAGCCTAACTTAACTAAATTCATAAACAAACAAAAAAATATTTATATATATATATATACTTCATTCCTTAAAGTGTAACTTGTTTATATATATATTTAGCAGTTACATTGTTGCTGTTTTTATTTTTTTTTTAAATTAATTATTATTTTCTTATGGGTAATTTTATATTATTCTGTTGATTTTGAAAAAATTAAAAGAATTAAATTTAATTAAACTTTGTTTTTTTTTTTATTATTTACGTTAAAGCAGAAACAGAAAGTTCAATACAATAAAATTTCATATGCAAGTATAATAAAATAAAAATAATTCATATAAATACAAATTAAATATCATTTTTTTGTATTTTATATTTTCATAACTACAATGGTGTGTATGTATTGTGTACGCGTAAATATTCTTTGTCAACTATTATAAGCAAATTATTTTGTGTATAGTATATTCAAAAATATTCTCATTTCATTTAAAAAACAAAAGGAAATTTATAATAAAAAAACACAAAACTACAAAGACGCAATTTGAATTATATATATTAGTTAAAAATAAAAGCAAAGAAAACGTGAATTGTTATAACTAATTTATACAAATGATTAGCTTAATTTATTGTTTTCTTCTATTAATTTTATAAACTTAAAATGATTATAAAAAAAAAATTACTTATTCTGCTTATTGATTTCATAATTAAAGATACGTATTTATAAAAAAGAGAACTGATTAACGTAATTGTTAAAGAGATATTTTTGTTTTTGTTATCTTCACATAACTATACAAATATAAGATATATATACCTATATATATTTATATATTTACTTTTTATTATATTAAGTGTATATGCATACGTATCCTAGTTTGTTTAGAAATTAGAAGTCCATTGTTGTATTTTGTTTTTCTTTATTAATTGTTGAGTTTTGTTTTTTTATACATGTGCACATAACGTTACTTGTTTTTGTAACAAAATAATATAACTAAAAATAATACAACAAGAATTTTATTATAATATTAATAAATTGTTTCTGTTTTGTTTTTTTTTTTTCGTTTTATTTATTTTTTTATACTTAATATAATCATTTTCTTATTTTTAAAAACGAATATTTTTATACAAACGTATGCCATCTATGGTTAATCCCTTATTTGTATTTACTTTATTTTACACTTTTTGTATTTGTTGTAGATTATTTACTGATTTGTTAATAATTTACCCTCCTTTTGGATAAATACTTTTTGCTTAAGAGAAACATTTAAATATAATATCTTTCTAGCATGAATTGTGGACAGTCGCCGATCGGAAGGATATTGTAAAATTATGAACTGTTCGAAATGAAGAGTCAATTTTAATGCACATAAAAGAAACAGTGTACTTGAAATATTATCTGCGTAAATGCTGCAACAGACTTACAGATAGATACTTATTTGGAGCGATGGAGAAGCGAAAATTATAGCAAAAAATAGAACTTGTGATTTATTATTTATGTAATGCACACACAAAAATAATAAAAATTAAAATATTTGCATTTATGTACAGTAAAACGAATAATTTTCTTTGAACAAAGAAAACAAAAATTAAAATAAGCACTTCCAACCGGCTGTAGTCAAAACTCTCTAGATTGTTTTTTATTCAAACGTGTTCTCCTTTACACCCTTGGTATTGTTTGTTTTTTGTATTTTGAAATGTTATGTTTTAAATCTCACTCTGTTTATTGAATGTTATCAATTGTGGATTCTAAACAGAAAATTAATAGAACGCAATTGAAAGACTTTTTTTTAAAGATATTATTTTTTTTTTGGTTTTCTCATTTTCAAAAATAAATTTCGAAAAGTTTTCGTTTATAACCCTTTAACTTTTATAAAAATATTTTTATCTCTTTTATACACATTTGTTTTTTGCTTTTTTTTTGTTTTAGAAAATTAAGTTGAAGAAAAATTAGCATTTTATTAAAATAAATGTAATATTTGCCTTTATTGTGGACAAAATCCAATTATCTTTTTTTGTTATATCGAACCAGGCTAGTGATTAGAATTAGAATCCGTGAGAATTATGATGACACACTTTTCTATTCTTCGTCGCTAAGCGCCTCGTATTGTGCCGAAAGCAATGGTTTAGGTTCCGACGAGGTTTGTTGAGAGGATTGTGGGTGACCATTTCCACCGGGTCCGCTGATACCAGCCATACTAAGAGCACCAACGCCATGCTCTCCAGATGGATTCGTGTTAAGTTTGGGGAGTCCAAGGCCTGCCGAACTCGGTGGCGGTCCGTGCACATTTAACGCATTAAAGGGATACGTGTACGTTGTGGTAGCGAAAGTGGTCACTGGTGGTTGCGGATACGGTGACGGATGGTGAGAGTCGTTAGTTTGTGGTGGCCCGCTGCCACTTCGTCGACCAACTTCATAATTTGGCGTTTTTTTACCACCCATGTGACCGTCTTGATCCTTATGGCTGCCACCACCAGAAGATTGCCTGTTATCGTTAGCGTGATGGGCTGCGGCGGCTGCGACTGCAACAGCATGTAGTTCTTCAGGGCGCCTTTCGTCTTCGGTTCGCATCGCCTCGACAATGCGATTTTTAACATATTTCATTGTGTCAAACTGTCCACCGGGCATCCGTGGATTACTATTGGCTACAGCTGCAGCTGCTGCCAAGTAGAAATGGCCACCGTCATGCGGCATTAAATCTTGCATATATTTTCGTGGACTTAATTGCGGTTGCGCCATGCGAATTATTTGTCGCTCATCGGGTGTCGTTGATCTACCGCCTCCAGAGGAGCTGGACGATGAGGAATTGTTACTTCGTTCTACAGCTGCTGCAGCTGCTACAGCTTCTTTCTGTTGCATTCGGCGATTGTAGTTCCATTGATCTGCGGGAACGATTCCCTGTGGATCCGGCAAGTAGGAGGACATATAGGCACGCAAATGCATGGGATTTGGTCCGTAATCCTTAGCAATGATGTTATCTGTTATTTCGTTCAGAGTGATGTTCTTTGTTGCAACTTGTTGTGAAGGAGGCTGTGACTGACGACTACTCGGTGGGCCACCCACACTGCCACGCTGTGGCTGCTGTTGTTCACTGGGATCTAAATCAATGTTAATCACATTTGGCGAATTCGCCTTACCATTGTTCTCGGTGGCGGCAATCGTTGAATGGTGATGTTGGGTAATATCACGAGAAGTGTACTGCAAACAAATAATTAGAAATTCATATTTCAGAGCATGAAGTGGGCACAAAATTTCTTGCTGACTTACATATGAAGGTCGCGAGTTATCACGGTTCATATTCGGAGGAGGCGGTTCAGAAACTCCTTGACTGATCTGGTGTTTTATTATTGCATCAATCAAACATGCAGCTGATAGAGGGTCGTTTGGACGTCCCGTATGCGGCCTATGATAGCTATAGTTAATAACAGTTTTTTTTGGGATCGATATATCGCACAGAGAAATGGAAGATTGGGAGAAGAGAAATTATGACGATTAGTACATTGATCATGAATTAGTGCATAAAATGATTTTTTTTTAATTTCAAATGAATAACAAGTACCCAACAACAAGAACCAAATGATGTGAACAAAGCAGTTAACTACGCTCATATGTAGGGGTACTTACGGATCTCGCTCCCTGTCAGGTATCGCTCGCGGTGGCCCATCCGTCCTTAAATAGTGTGAACCTCCTGGTGGCTGCGCCCCACTGTTAGCGTAAATTCTAGCATTTTCGAATCGACGGACTTCCCGTTCTTCTTCAACGATACGCTGCTCGCGTTCTCGCTCTCTTCGTTCACGCTCACGATCACGCTCCCTCTCACGCTCACGTTCTCGCTCTCTATCGATCCGATCACGTTCAGCTTGAAGGCGTTCCTGATTCTGGCGTTCAGCGACACGTTCACGTTCTTGTCGCTTCTGCATAGCATCACGTTCGAGCACTTGCATGCGCTGTTCGCGTTTACACTGCTCCATACGGCGGTGCATGTCAGCCATTTGTTGTTGTTGACGATAATGCTGCTGTTGCTGTTGGTGTTGTTGGTGTTGTTGGTGTTGTTGGTGTTGCAGAATTTGCATTGCGCCGTGATCTCGCGCGATTTGTGCCGGATGATAGCGGATTTCGTGATGTGGTGGCGGTGGAGGCTGATGGTCGGACATCTGCCGCTTCTCCTCTTTTTGTGGAACGGGCAATTGGGGTTGTTGAACCGCAACATCAACAAAAGAGGAAAATGCTTCGTGACCAGCTGAAAGGATGGGACGGATAACGAAATAACAATTGAAACTGTGAAAATCAACAAACCTGGTGGATAGTTGTGTGGTACGGCATGCAAACGATTTGGTGGCGCTGCTGGAGATGGCGGTTTGGATCCTGTATTATGTCGCTGAATAACACCCTGGCGTTGCGGGGGTGGTGTTCGATGTGGACTTGGTGTGCTTTGAGTAAAAAAAAAAATTATATTGTATATGATTTGTATTTTTATTTTTGTATTTATAGTTTACCTATTCGAGTGATCGGCTGGCGAAGCCCGACTTGACCCATATTCAGTGGCTCTGCCGCGCTCCTTGTCGTAATAAATTAATGCAGGCGATCCACCCAAGGCACTGTTTCGTGGCGACGGAGATTCCTTGTCGCCCCGCGACACGTTCCTTTGCTGTCCTTGCATCTGCTGGGACGTTATGTAGTCATGCATGACTATCTGTCTCGTGCTCAACACTGGCTGAGGCTGTTCCATTGTGGAATAAGGAGCTGGTCTTGCATACGGCGAATTCACAAAATTTTGGGCTTGAGGACTAGACTGCTGTGAATGTGGTGGCATTGATTGTTGTTTTTGCTGTTGTTGCTGCTGTTGCTGACTGCCAGAACTGCCAGCACTTCCCTGTTGGGCAGGACTCTGACGACTGCTTTTGTAGTACTCAAACATGCGTTTGTTATCACTTTCCAGCATGTGATGAGTTGGCATATGGATAGGTGTTCCTTGTGTTATGGAACCAACCTTATTACTATCGGCAACACCAGATGGAGGCGTCTGTCGGAGAATACCCTCAAACTTCGGGCTAAGAGTTGAGGCAGCACTGCTCTGCACTATAATTTGGTGCTGAGCATTGTTTATTGGCGTGCCATGGGTAATCGAACCCTTTGGACCACCACTAACAGTTACAAGTTGACTGGGACTAGGCGATTGCTGATGAGGATGGCCTGGGTGATGCATCTGCGGTGATAGCTTCGGATGCAATTTATTTTTGCTTGAGGATGTGCCAGATTGCTGAAGCTGTGTGTGACTCGGTGGTGGCAGCTGTTGTTGCTGTGGTCGAACGACTGCTGTTGGCGGTTGTTGCGATATCGATATTGGCGCAGGTACTTGGGACACAAAAAGAGGAGAGGCTGATGTAGATTTATTAGTTGATCTTCCTGAATCTGCGGCCGCTGCTACTGCGGCTGCATGATGGTAAGCAAGATATGCTGGTGCTGTCGAGGATGCATCACAACCAGTCCGATAAATCGATGTTGAATTGTTGCCAACGACATGCTTAGATAGATGCATCTGTTGCGGTGGTTGTTGCTGTGATTGTTGTTGCTGCTGTTGCTGTTGCTGCTGTTGTTGAAGCTGCTTTTGTTGAAGTTGCTGTTGCTGTTGGTGTTGCTGCTGGTGTTGCTGCGGCAAGGGACCTGAATCTCTTGATGGTTTCTTTATAGAGAGATCAAGAGTTTGGGGCTCTGGTTCACTTGACCGATGCTGCACACTATATATAATTTCATCTTTGTCTCGAAGTTCGTGTGGCTGAGGTTGGGGAACCTTAACAGGCGTTATTGTCGCCGCAATACCATGAGGATGAGCGATTATTTGTGGTGGCAGATGCATGTGTGAGTTCACAACAGACAGGGTCGCAAGATTTTCCGCCACAGAGGCTGACTGTCTAGGAGCTGACCCGGTAGATGAAGCGGAAGACTGCTGCATCGAAGGCTGTAGATTCGTTGTTGGTGGAATCGTTGTTGTGGTAGGTTGCGACGAGGGCAGCGACTGCATCTGCTGTTGAGATTGTTGTTTAACAATTGATCCATCGCTACGAAATTCTCGAACGAAAGTCACGTCATTGGTATTGGTTGAATTTTGTTGTTGCCCGCCATTATTAGCTTTAATCTGTTGATTGTTATTTTTCAATGGCTGTGCAGTGCTTTTTAGAGATCTTTCAATCATAGTATACACAAAGTCTTGAACATTCATTGATTGTTCACCTGTGCGTGTTGGACCATTTGGTTGTGCACTTTGCTGTTGACTGCCACCACCCATAGCTGGTGGCACCATAGCATTGTTAACTGATCCTGCTAAACTTGTTTTAGGGCTCTGCCGGTTTGCCGGTGAGTTTTCATTTTCTTCATCTGCAGTTTCTGTCGCTGAGCTGTCATATTCCTCGGAGGTTTTTTGCTTCTTTGGCGCCTGTTGTGGTGGCAATAGTCGTTCATCCATTTTACTAGATACATTTGCCGTACTTGACGAATCTGCATTTTGCTTTTGTTGTTCTTTTTGCAGGACGCCAGTATGGCGTCCATGGTTTTCAGGACTCTCCACAGAGGCCGTATCACTTCCCCCTTCCCGTTCATCACAGGAGGAGGTACTCAAATCAGATTCATCGCCATCAGTACGCCGATCCTCATCTGTTAGATTTACATTTGTTTCCAGATCGACCTTGCGACGAATTCGCATCAAACAAGCCGAACAACAACGACTCGCATTACTTGGAATTTGAAATTCTTGGACAATGGGATCGCGAATTTCCGGAGCCATTTCAAACAACCGTGGCGGAATATTATGAAGACGTTTCGCACGGTCCTTCGGATTAGGACAAGTTGGTAAAGGGCAGTTAGGACATCGATTTCGCACGGATTTACATTGACATGAGTTACATACTCTAGCCCCGGCCGGAATAGTTTCATCGGAGATGCCATACTGTTGACCCCGCCCTTTCTTGAGCGGGCGAGTTCGAGGACACGCTTCAGCTTTGCAAACAAAGCAAGGATTTAGTTTGTCTAAAAGAAAAAGAGAAAAAATAAAATGAAATTAATAACTCTATAATGCTTAAAGAAGCGTAACCACTCCAAACCACTCAACAAATTATATTGAATCAACAATTCGTCCCCCTTGAGGAGAAAAATGAAAATGAAACCCACATCGTGCAACAACGTTGTAGCTTCTAAGTAAACGTCACCTTTTCAAATTTTAATGATATTCAAATACTGATGACACACAAAAGAGAAATACACGACGAAAAGAAATATTTAATTAAACAGCGAGCTATCACGATTGTGAGCCTATTATCCCTGTAAGAGGATTTAACTAAGTGACTCTTGGTACGTGTTTGCACACTGCATACATATACAAGAAAGCTTGCAGTTTGCAGAAAATGAAAAAAAAAATCCGATTTGATTTTAAATTAAATTAAAGTAAAAAGTTTGCAGTCCCAAAGAAATGAAAGAATTTTGATGTGAACAACCTTACCAATGGCTTGAACCAAATTACAGTACTGTTCATGACAACATATGTTATATAGTTATACTCGTATATCTCATCAAGGCAGGCGTTACAAAAGTAGTTCTCATAGAAAAAGCCTATGTTTAAATTGCCCACAATTTACAACTATTACCTCCCAATGAAATTAAGCTGTGTATATGAAGAGGACATAGAAACGCAGCGACTGTCTTCTACAGATCCCTTTTAATAGTCCCGAAAGGGAATTTTCACGTCTTTTGAAGAAGGGATGGTTGCACACAACTCCTTACACGGGAATTGTGGTTGATTTAAATATTGACTTGTTATATAATGTAATGCAGAGTCGAGTTGAATCTGCTGGTCTTTGTTTTTAAAAAATGAAGTGAAACACAGAATCACTCCAAAGTTACTTCATACATATACATATGGAAAGTAAGATTAGTAACTGAAGGTCAACAATATCCCTTAAGAAACGCGGAAGATATAAGAATATAAGTTAACACCCTGTAACAGAACAAGTGTTTTTATGGAAGCATCTGCAGACCGCTAGCTGTGCAAAAAAATTGTTTGCGCAAATGGTCTATAGAAAATTGTTTTTCCCAACTAGCGCTTGTTAAAAGCAACTGACCAGCTAGTTAGTTAGTCGACCACAAATAGCCGGACTGGAAAGGGCAAACATATTTAGGAAAGCTTTTATATCTAAGAACTTTAAAATAAAAGAAAAAAAAGGAAAAACCATTGTTTTATTATTTGGCGCCCAAGTTAACACCCTGTAACAGAACAAGTGTTTTTATGGAAGCATCTGCAGACCGCTAGCTGTGCAAAAAAATTTTTTTGCGCAAATGGTCTATAAAAAAATTGTTTTTCCCAACTAGCGATTGTTAAAAGCAATTGACCAGCTAGTTAGTTAGTCGACCACAAATAGCCGGACACAACACAACTTGTCAACAGGTACATATGTATATCAATTGATTTCGAATAAACAATAAGAAACAATTAATCTATTACAGGAACATCTGAATCGAAGACCCGAAAACTGTGAGAATGATGGTCCGAACTGCTGCTCTGGCTATGAAAACACAAAGTTGCTTCGAGCCATGCAGTTAGTTCAAATTTGAAGTTTGCACTGTTTTTGCGATTGAATTTATCAATTAAATTATTTGTTTAGGATTACTCTCTGCTCAGCGTAATTGAAACCCCAATTTACACTCGTTAATTCTCCGCCGTCATTAAAATATCCCATCCCTTCCTGTGTTTGCTTATGGAATCATTCTACAAAATACAAGTTCCAGTTAAGCTGCTGAGGAGCAAACTCAAATCAAAATCGCAAAATTGTAACTTTACTTTTTCTCTCAGCACTCTGCCTTTATCTGCACCGAACTAGCTCTCCTCGCGTACATTCGTACTTGTACATCTCCACTTGCACTGCACACACAAAATCCTTGGCTTCCATCATCCATCAGCCTCAATTCCCAGCGGTGCTAATTAACGTGTGCATGGAGATTAATTGCGCTAACTTGACACAAAATTCCTTTGGCAAATAATGGGAAACGATGATTTTCACTTTGTGTAGATAACTGGCTATGGTATTGCTGTTCAAAAGGATTGCAGTCATCTCGCGTTCTATTTGAACTTTGTGGGAGTTGGTTGGTTTTGTTGGATTTTCACAGTGAGTTCCTTCTTCTTTTTTCTTTCTGTCCATTTTTGTTTTAAGTTGTTTCCGAACTGTTTACTCGGCAAAGACTTACATTTTGTATTTAATATCAACCGACATTTATGAATAGCCATAAAATGTCTTCGACTACACACATTTTTTTTATAATGGAAACATTACTTGTGTCATTAACTTATTTTAGAGTTGGAGGGTGATGTACATATTTTCTAATGGATGTAAATATATATATAATGATCAGCTTGCGTCAAAATGTTTAAATTAAATTATTTTTATTCATTGTTTCGACATCGCAAATAGCCTGCGTACGTACTATGATTCAGAAAATATATCCCTGCTACTACTACTGGTTGCAAAGTGAAATTTTAAGCAATAGTTAAAACCTATGAACGTCATTTGCAATACTGAAGTTAAGACCCTGCTACTCATTGGACGAAGTCGCCAAAAATCCTATATAATTCGTTGGTTTCATCAACCTGCACAAAGAATGCATTACCCTTCCTGACCTAGCTGTCACCCAGGTGTTCATAAGTCCACCCTTGAGTTCAGTTTTGGATCCACAGTCCAGCGATCTTCCTCGCTGTATACTTTTCCACTTATTACAATTCTCATTCAATACTAAGAAAAACAATATTAAGCAAAGGATTAAGGACACTGCCCATTGTACACGACCATATATTGAATACTCAACGGTGGCTCTCTACGGGCATCCGACTCTTGTCTTTGCTCCCTCATACATCCTTATAAGGATCTGTAAACAGGTAGAAACTCCAGAAGGAATTCTTCCGTTTCCATTACGACGCTCAGATGCTTTTCCATTATGATCCCTTTAACCACTGAACGATCATCATCGTTTTTTACATCAATTTTGAAGAGCGATATTTATCACAGCTTCAGATGTCCCGATAACTACTGAAACTATACTCAATAAAAGGATTCCATTCCTACCTTATTGAACAAAGTTTCAAAGGCAAACGTCATAACGAATTGTTCATCTTCAATCCAAAATGTTTAGTTGGTTGGAAAAACTCAAGTTTCCATCTCAATCAACCACTTAAATGCCCATGTGCAACCCGGTTGGTAAAATAAGGATTTTTTTCCTTGTTTTCCGATTCCACTCCATACGCCAATCTGATGGAATGGGTCCGGCTCCCTTTTAATATTGTTCTCATTCCTTCATCATAACATAATTGTTTTTAATTCCTATTTCAATGTTGGGGCAGCTAACCCCCCAATTCCATCCTTGTTGGCAGAGTTTAATTTGGCAAATAGAATTATTAAAAATGCTGTTTGGTGAATTTTTAAAATTACTTCGGCATTATACGAATTGAAGTCCCTGGCGGCTGCACTGCACTACGCGGTGGCCAACACAAATAAACGGTTTTTTGGGAAAATTTGAGTGGTCGGTCTTCTTTGTGTGCAAATATCCGTAGGTTTGTTTTTTAAGCTGCGGGCCCCCAAACAAGCGGAATACTGAAAAAGGCTTGGTTCAGCGTTCTCGACCACTTGTTGGCTAAGTTTCTTCCTATTCCTACCACTCTACGACGGAGATGGTTAAAATTGCTTCTGAAAGTTACTTTTTTATATCGACTGGCAGTTGGATAAGAGGTTACTTTCGCTGGTTGGGGTTGCACCCTGTAGCAGTTAATTAGCTAATTTCGCGGTGAAATATTAATAAGCCGTTGTGATGTGTAAATATGCGCAGTTAGCTGTTGATTACATTTTCCCTTTTCCTTGAAATTTTTTTTTCGTTTCTTTGAATGTTGTGCCTGAATTTATCGAACAAAATTTGAGTAACAGGAGACAAGGGTATAATAAATGTCATAAAAGTGTACATACTTGTATTGTTGTGATTACAATCGGACTTAGCTTTGATTGAAATTTTACTATTGGCTTTTCTTTTTAAATACCGATTGCACGAAGGCCTCATTTGATAAATTGACTGTATGGTGTGGTCGATAAAAACGAATCACCACCTCCCATTATGCCCACTTGAAAGTGAAATATTCTCGGTTTGACTGGGTAGTTGGGAAAGTTCGATTTCATGATGGGTTACTTAGAGTGGGTATGGACTTCCACATCAGCGTAATGCAATGCGGCTAGCCCTGATCAGCTAAAATAAATGGCTCAGATGTCAGATAGAAGAGCCCAGACGATAAGGTCTGACAACGCCACGTTCTCGCATAAGGAAGAGAATGAATTTTTATTCTTAAAGTTTGCTAATGAACTGAGTGTCTGTGCAGGAGATAAAGAAAGATTCAGAAATCGGGCCATTCAGCTGTCAAGGGTTCGAAAGTGAAAAAAATTGATCTTAATACCAGAATCACTATTCAAACAGTCTTCCATCGGGCCAAACTTGCATTTTCAAGACTCAAGAAGTGGCGTAAATTTTTTCAAGTTGAATGCAAATGTTCTTGATGAGTTCGAGAGAAAAAATGATTTTAATTGCTGGAGTGCACCGTACGAGCTAGAAAGGCAGAAAGTGACGTGAATAACGACTCAGGTGCCTTGAATATGTAAAGCGATAGTAAGTTCTGGCCAAACAGGAGGGACGAGAAAGAACAAACTTTCGATAAAACGTACTTGAGTTACCAAAGAGAATGAAGAGTAGTGATGTTTGAGGTCCAGGAACTAAAGGGCAAGCAGGAACTTGCGAGCCCTCACTATGATGTTGGTAATAACGCAGTACGTCGGGGAAACTCCCAAATGAAGTTGAAGCCTATGGATTATAATAAATTCAAAAACCAAACAAACTTGAATGGTTTAAAAACTTCTCAAATTGCCAGTGACTGTGACTGCAAGTATATAGAAAAATGTGTAACATCCACGAAAATTCACACACGACTGGTTGAAGTAGGCAATTGGGTACATTCGTTGATGTCCCTCTCAACTTGTGAGCACCACAAAAAGTTATGACCTTTGAATACTTTGTTTACAAATTACTAGCTCCCAGGGAGATTATATTGCATTTTGCACGATCGAGCAGAAGAATAAGAAGAGAAGATTTGGTTTTCTTTCGATTGTTCTATATGTGGAGAAGTTGAAACCAACGTTTTAGAAATATTTTACACACTTTATCGCACATAAAACTTCTAATTTCCAACATTGCAAAGCTCACATGAATACGAACGAAAAGTATGAAAGAGGAGCTAACTTTTTGAGCCAACTCCAAGAACATCTGTCATATTTTCACGGCACCACCTCTCGCGTTAGACTGACAATCACTCCAATGGGTACAAACTGCCAAAAAAAAGCTTCAGAGTCGGCAATAAACTGTAGTTCCAATCTCCGCCAGCTAGAGACAAAACCTCAAAACAAATTCGAAGAATATCTTGTTTCTTTTTTAACTCTCTGACTTCGGCACGTTACAGAACAATTTGGCTGGTTTTGAAAGAGTAACGTTACGGTGTTAACAGAACGTTAGAAAAAGGACCTCTTTTTAAAAATTAAATTTTCTGAATAGTTTTTCTTTTTACGGCAAATCATAGCCCATTATTTTGTTCACATTACAACAGATAATTTTTTCCCTAATAATTTCCAAAATTTTTGTCTCAACTTATTGAAAATAAATAATTCGGCTTATTTGCATTGCCTTAATTTACAGTATTTTGCGAAGTCAACTTTTTTGAAGGTTGGTTTATCTTCAATCAATGTTATGGCTCAATAGTAGAGCTAATGTAAAGTCAACGAAACGGAATTCCACCAATGCCAGCCGATACTGTAATCACACACTTCATAAACACTTTCATAGACCAATTATTTGCAAATTAATACCAATAAAGCGGTTGAGCTTCCGGCAAAAATTCGAAACGGAAATAATCACCCCAGTGCATCGTGAAACTTGACTTGAAGAGAATAGTTTACGTAAAATCATCTCCAAGCGGCCTAAAAGTCCATAATGGATAATTTCGACTCAATAATAAGTTGCATGCTCGAGTGTTCTCTAGTAAAAAGATCAACAAATATAAAAAGAAATACTTCTTACTAAAAAATGTCCTTTAATGTAGTTTTTTTATTGTATAATAATTTTATTTATTTATGTACCCATTTTGCTGACGGAATGTGTTGTCCGAATACTTATGAACGACGGTGTATATGCGTGCCCGATTGTGTGTTTAACAAAAAATGAATATTTAAAAACGCTTCATCTGCACAAAATGATTTACGAATAAAAACGGCAAATAAAAAAATATAACAACATCATCATGAACCTGCTGCTTGCAGTAAATTCTTTTTACGCCTCACAACAAAAACGAGTACGTATTTTATTAATTAAAAAATTCAATTAAAATTATTTACACAGAGCGACAGTTGACGATATGATATGATGGCCTGTCGTAATGCGTTATGCATTTTACATGGGAATTATCGCCGGAACATACTTAAAAATTCAGACAAAAAAAGTTGTATCCGGATCAAATATACATTGTATTTAATTTCATCAAAGTGGTGGTAAGAGAAAGCTCGAGCTCTTTTAACCCAAAAGGATACATTTTTGCACATAGGGACATACGGAGGCTGTTCGATAAGTCAGTGACTTTGATGCGAAATGGGGCTCGGATCACATATAGTATTGTTTTCTGACGTCTTTGTATTTTCTCGGCAAAGGAAAAAAAATAACAAATTGGGTTAAATTTTTGTGATGGAAAATATGAGTCTCGTGTTTTAATTAAGCTCAACTTTTTACGCGACAAAACCATTAAAAAGCCTTAAGATAAACTTAAATTTTTTTTGGGAAATTCTGATCCTTCGCAAGGAATGGAATTCACTGAATTTCGGTAATACGAGCACAAAAAATGTTGAGTTTCCAAGCTGTCCAAATCAGTTCCAATTGAAGAAATGATCAACAAAATTCACGATATTGATGATCGCCGGGATCGTGAGATATGTGGGATTAAAGAAATTTCAAATGATGTTGCCATTCAAACAGCCCTATTTTAACTAGCATAGGCTTAGCATCCAGTTTGAGTTTGTCAACAAATATGCAAGAGGTATTATAAAAATAAATAAAAATCTGGTATGTCTAGTGGTTAATAATTTTGGATAGATTTTATATAGCTTCGTCTTTTTGCTGTAAAACATATATGTATATATACAAATATAAATACAGTATACATGGAAACTAAATTTCCTAGTGTAGCTCATTGAAAAGATGAATATCTTTCCGCAGATGTAAATTCCATTATCTCTTCACAAATACCATAGCAGCCAACACAGCAGGCCATCAGACAACCAAAATAGAAGCAACAAAAAGCATGATCGGACTAAACCGGAGAAGTCTATCCCGTTTCCAAGAGTATGTCCAGACGGTTATGGACAAATCAGAAGATACTGTTCCAACCAAACATGTTGAACTAAACTATGATAATAATGCAGGAAGCAAGTGCTATACAGATATATAAGTGCTAATTTAGTAATGTCAAAACAAGTTCATGGTGCAACCATCAAGAAACTTATGAAGACTGGTAAGGACCACTCGCATCAGCTCAGCACGGCCAATCAGCAACATACTGCCGTACATCATTACTTAAATGGAATGACACTGATTTTATGAAAAAACAAAGCCCAGGCACCACCGAGGTTAACATCTTCATACACCACCTTGAACGATAGACATCAAATCCCAGACCTCCACACTCTATGGTTACCATACGTATTTTCATCTTCACAGGTATCACATTTACATATACCATCTAGAGGATCCTTCAAAACAAAGCTCACCGACCGCCACCATTAGAAGAAACAATTCGACATTTCAAGAGCAAATCTTTAGAGTCACCAATTTGGCAAAGACATTGATCCTGAGATGAAACAGCAGTGCATGACCTGAAAACGGCACAAAAGTTATGCCATCCATATTTTGGGATGGCCTTACTATGCAGATCAACTCAAAAAATTGCTCGAACACGTGCTCTTTTCTGTCATACGCGTCGTTTAAATCGCAAAAACAAGTTCTAATATCAATTTTGGGCCCTAAGTGTTGACTTTAATAGCTTTAACCAGCACAGCCACGACCCCAAAGGGGCGTTGACAAGCTTTTTTTGTTTTGACTATCAAGTATTATGAAATAAATTATCTTTTAAGGTGGCGATAGTAATAAAACAAACATCACGAAGTTTACGGAGTTGAGATTTGGCAAAGGATGTTGCTGTTCCATTTATCGGACTGAATTTTCATACATAACCAAATTTAAGAACAAAGCAATAAAATCAGATTAAGTGAAAACTGAATATTTATCAAACCCGCCATTGAAGAACATTTAAAAAGCATGTGCATCAAATATCTAATCCATTAAAAAACATCTCCATAGTTAAATAAATTATAATATTCATTGGGGCAAAAAAATGTAAGGTAAATACTTCAAAGCTGGAGTGAAAAAATTGGCAGCAAACATTTACCTTGTTGAACAAAATTTAAGAATTCATTAATATATATATATACAATTAGTATATTATTGGTTTTGTGCAAAATCAATAAACCATTAAAAAACCACATCCACAATGTTTCCCAATGCATGAATAATCCAGAGAGCCGGAGGATGTACTCACACTGAATGACACAATACCGTGTCGTTCAGCAATTGCTGACCAATTTCAAATTAAGTTTACATCAGCGAAAAGTGATGTCCATCATGCACTCCAGATTTATCCTGGTTGATTGGTGTTCGCTGGACAAGCGACCTCTTATGACAATTAAAACATAATTGACGGTCAACATTAATAACTCAGTTGCGATGGTAAATATCGTGTCCTTCCTGATTCTGCTTTCGTTTGACATAACTTCTATGACGATCCATCCTTTCGCTTTTGATAATTCAAATTTTCAAAATTTAACGCCGACTGATGGCTATCAAAACGAATGAAAATACAAACCATCTATGAACAAATACATATGTATGCTGCACGTCAGTCGGAGGACAGCTTTGTCAGGTTGTGGAGAGGGACATGTCCAAGCTCTAGTCCTCTCCGAGGATTTGAACAATTCAGCAAATTTCATACGACGAAGCGCAACACACTTTGTTATCCATCCGACATGTCACTCATGTCCATGATACTATCCACCAAAAACCAGGAGTAAGAGACCGGCGGCAAAAGGATACCGTAGTCAATTTCATCCTTTTGACCTGTAGGTGGGGCTTTTAGATATGAAACAAGCGGCAAAGCCGATTCAAAATGTTTTGTGTTAAGGGATTAATGTGACTAAAAACAATTACTACCCAAACTCAACGATGACAAACCCCCCCGTTGCAGAAAAGGAACGGGTGATTTGGAGAACAAAAGGGGAATTTATCACGCGGACGAATCAGTTTGATGGTGTATTAGTTTTAAATGCCTTTTGTCCAGTTCCACAATCAGACAAGAACAGGGTGGGAGTCACATTCATTAAATTGTTTATTGTTTTTCAGGTGACTCTATAGGTGCTAGTGCCGTTTATACATATATAAAAGGAAAACAAATTGATTAATTAAAGATTTAATTACGTTCATTATGTCTGGATTATTTATTTTAATAAATGAAATATTTTTCGTCGGTAATCAATCATTCAATTCCTTTTATTGACAAAAAAAAAAGTAATTTTATGATTAGATCAATAGATCGTTTAGTTGGTAATTGATTTCTATCTATTAATCCCGTCTAATTACTGCATCACAAATTATGACACATATGTATATAATTTCAAAGGCTATAACGAAAGGACTTAACAGAAAAAAGGGAAAGTGAGCCACTGACTAATCTCTGTAAAGCGATTAAAAATTAAGTTGAATGCTCAAGAAGTTGTCAAAGGACGCGGTAGTTAAATTTCTACATTCAATAAATTACGATTAAATGTCAGATCAGACAAAACAATAAATGCTAAAAATTCAGAGTATATAATCATATTCTTGCCGATCAATACAGTTTATGAATAGAGCATTCGCTGACTGATCGGGTTTACGAAATCGCCAAAGATTTCGATACTGTTTTTTTTTAAAACAAAGTATGTTATCAACTACAGCTGTTCTAAGAGTCACCGTTTACTTCTTGCAAATTTAGCACTGTCAGTATTTCTGAAAGCATTTTTGAACATTCGTAACATAGATACTCAAGTGGGGTAATTCCTTATTATGATCCAGATCAATGCATTGAAAGGTATACATTTCATCTGCCAAATTACAATTTTTTTTGTTTTATGAGAAAAGTCACGTGAATCACAAATCCTTAAAGAGGACAAATAGCAGTGGGAAGCGGTTTCGCACTAAAATCTGAGGATAGAATAGCACGTTGGCAGAATCACAAAGATCCGCTAAAAGCATCAACAAGGCAAAAGGGTGAAATGCGCCACATCTCGACAAATGTCGAACGGATATTGTCTTCTGATTCTGATTGGAATTTTTGGGCGATCTGATCGACCACGTGGCAATGAGAACATGCAAGAATGTGCCAAAGAGCATTTAAACTGAACGGAATAACGTTTTAACAGAGTTCAACATAGCGATGAATTCAAGAATGGGTGCTTTAATGTTATTGTCAGAGAATTTTTCTCTTCAAGTGGGCTGAAAAAGGCGAGTAAGTCTGAGTCGAATACACACAACGGCCCCTTTCCAGCGTCCAGTATTAAGCATAACATATTTTTGTAATTTTGAATTTGTTCTTTCTAACGTAATATTAAGGCGATTTTTATTTTTTTTTATTTTATATGGACTTCGTTTTTATATACGTGGATATTATTTTTTATTACAGTTGCCTTTAATTTTTCTGAAGATACAGCCCTGTGACAGAAGGACTGACGAATGGACAACAAAGCTTAGTAATAGTAAACCGTTCGAGCCCTTTGGGTACGGGTCTCTAAAAATGATAAAGAGAGAATACGAAATGATATCAGACTGTAACAGAACAACGAACAAAACGTCAAGACTTCTGAAGCAGGGGGAATATGATGAGGCCTCACCTTTCATGTGTGTTGGAGGAATAGAAGATCGCCCTAAATTTCCTTCATAAGAATGTTCCTTGATCAGCATATCACTAGAAAGCAGGAGTATTATTCTTCTGGAAACAATTGTTAAACTTATGAAATAATAAGAATGGTAAAAAAGAACTCGTAAGTGAAAGTGGCTTGTTTGAACAAAAATTGTAAAACTCATTTTTTTCTTATAAATTTTGATTTCCCGCTTATTTAACCAGATTATTATACTAAAACAGAAATTTTTCTTTGATCTAAAATTTAGTTTTTTCCTTCGTGCAGAGTTTCGAGGATGTCCTCGAACATTTGGCCTGTAGAATATTAAATGTTAAGAAGAAGTTCTTGATTTTGAGTTGCTTGGAAGTTTCAAATAAATTTCTATTGATCAAATCATTTGTCGTAATGAATATATGTACGTGTGTTTGTTTTTTTCAAATCCGTTTACTTTGAAATATTGCAGGTGGGTTTGCAAGTGTCGTTTTTGACATAATGCAGATTAAATGGCATTCCATAAAAAAAAGGCAAATAGGATTTGGTCGCACATTTTTGGACTTTACCATCACACCTGGTTACAAGTGAACATCTTAACTAAGCATTTTCAACTAAATGATTTAACTATACCTTAAAATAAACTTTGCTTGTGACCGCATTGTCTGTCAACAGTCTTTTAACGCGTATTCTGCGATTTGTTGACACGAACAATTTTTTTTTCTTTTTTTCGCAACCCAAGTCCCGATTGCTTCACTTAAATTGATATCTTCCTTTCAAATAGTCCCTCTTTATAAGTTTGTCCAATTTCTCATTATTTATATATTATCAATATTTCAAAGAAAACCACTAGATGATTGCGCTGTGGGACGCAAGCCAATTCCCTTCGCTCGCTCTCTCTCACTCAGTCGAATTTAACGTCAACATCACAGAGAAGAAAAGAACAAAGTTCTTGGTTTTTTGTATTCCAAAGAAATTTGGAAAGAAAACGTTGCAACTATCCGCTGACAAGTGATTGAGTGGGCTAAGATAGAATGTGGGTGGTGTACACTCAATCGTTTTTCTTTTACTGAAAAATTTCCATTAGTTCAATATCTTAAGAGTGAGGTGGTACGATGGAGCAGTTGATAATGTTGCTTCCAACTCCAGTCCCAAAATACTTGGTAAATCAAAATTATGAAAAAAGGAAGTAAAAAAAAGGGATGAATCAATGAGAACCGAAACAGAGAAGAGATTGCCTGAGGTTTCTGTTTGCATTCGAATGCCATTTATTGAATTAAAAACATATAAAAAAAAACTCAAGTGAAATTTGTATCGGGCTTTTTATATTTTCCTAGCATTATTATATTGTTGTTGTTGTATGTTAATATAATTGTGTTCATTTATGAATGATGCTTAGTGTGCATAGAAATCTTAATAGATAATGTATGAAACACACCTTATATTTGAGGCTTACCTACCCCGGTTAAGATCGTAAATTAGGCCTGGATAGTGTACTATTCCTATACTATTAATACCTCACATAGGTCAGAATAAATAAAACATATAAATTGGCCGCGATTCCAGCGATGTACATTCATTTTAACTCGAAGCGTCAAAGACCCAACATTAAAGTACTTCTGTTTGGAAAAAAATGTCTACCAATAACATACGCTGTTCCTCCAAATTCCACTGTTGCACACTGGGGCAAGGAGTTTAAACTGCGAAGAACATCCACTGAAGATGTCGATCACTGAAGACAATGTGACCAAAAGTCGAAGATGACGGGTTGGCTGATCGAAGCGTCGTCATCATTTAGATAGCTGAGGTCACAGATATCTTGTTTCGCTGTGTTCCTTGCCAACGAATTACATATGAAGAAGGCCTCTGCGCGTTTGGTGCCGAGAAGGTTATTTGTTGTCACGTTTCGTGACCTTGGCGGAGACCTGGATCCACCATTTTGGTCCAGAAACGAAACTTCAATCGTTGAACTTGAAGTGACCCTTTTCACCGACGCTGAAGAAATTTTTAGTGTCGAGTTCGGCAGGGAAAGTTATGGCTTAAGGATATTTGCATACACATACAAAATTAACAGATTGTGGTAGGCTATTAAGGAAAAAAGATGCGGCAAACTGTGAGTCGGATTGCTATTTCATCAAGACAATGCACCGGTTCACAAGGCTGTAATTACGATGGCTGCAATTCAAGAAACAAGATTTGAACCGCTTTAATACCAGCCCCATTTGCCAGGGTTTGGAAAAAAGATGAGCTAAATTTATTAACTTGTTAGGAGACTATGTTGAAAAATAAATATGTTTTCAAGTTTATTCCCTTGTTCAGATTCAAGATCATTACTTTTAGATCACCCCTCGTAAATTGTAGCCACTTTGTTTGATTTTTTTCCTGACCTTATTTTTTTTTTAATTTGTTCGCTCGCTAGAGGATATGAATACTCTTATACCGCAAGTAGCACCGAAGAATTAGGAGAACGAAATATTAAGCATTGGTTTCGAGAAATTCAGATGTTTTTGATTTCAATTCAACGCGGTGCGTGGAGCAAGAAATGGGACGAATGATTTGATAACGACTTATTAGCTTTCGCTCGTTAGCAGGATTTTATTCGACATACTCGTATTATGTTATGTAATATGATTAAGTGAAAACCTAGGCTTATAGTTTAGTCCTACATTAAACACTTCATCCAAACGCTTGTACAACGTTCATAATTCAATTCAATTCAAGAAGATTTGAACTCCTTTCTTTATTTAAAAATTTCTTTAACGGGCTTTTTGCACTATATTTTTATATGTTCATAAACATTGGAATGCTTTTATCTCAACAAAAAGCACGATTCTTTCTGTGGATCGAAAATGCTGTTTTCGATTCTTTGAAGAACAAAAAACGTCATTCCTTTTTTCCCTTTGCCTTGGCATTTTGTTCAATATTTAAGAAAAGAAAACAAGTTCTACTTCTCTAATGAGATTGTTTTGACAACTATGGAATTGGTAGGCCTTCGATTTGAAATTTCATTTTGTTAGATGAAACATAATCAAGGAGCTAAAACTCCGACACGTCTGATGTAATTTTTCGTAATTCAAATTCTGTTCTGGAGCATAACGCAATCATCACTTGAACCAACGGCACCCCATAAAATACCTTTCATTTTCAAAAAAAAAATATTAAATTATCTAAAATATAAAAAATGAAATACAACTCCAATTCGTCAATTAAAATTCACACTGTGGGCGATTACCCTCAACGCATTTCTTATTTCAATCGTTTGAAGTCAGCAGTATCCTTTTCACTTAACTTCCTATTTTGCAGCTTGAAGTGACTATGTTGATTTTGTTTTTAGTTATAATGAATATTTACAAATACAGATAATCAGTAAACTGTATGAAGGCTAAAACGAGATTTCAGAAAATCACTCACACGTGAATCAAGTAAGGAACAGGAATAAAACAAGTACGCACGCGAGAATAGAAAGGGGGAGTAAATTGAAAAAATAAAACTTCCAAATACAGAAATGTAAACAAACCATTCGAATACGGAGCTTGGTAAGGTAAAAATCAAAATCACAAAACACGTGAAATTTAAAAGGACTCTATGCGCAGAAGCTCTCTTACAAGGACATAGATTCAGAAAAAGAGAACTCGACTCCGAGAGCAGCAGAATTTCTATCCTATAATTTATGATGTTGAAATGGCATACATTGCCGGCAGCATGTGAATGGACGATGCTGAAAGGAGTAAGAATCCACAGTGATGCAGAGATTGGCCCTCGCCCCCTGCTTCTATGTATACAATCAATTGAACGCCTCTTTTCATGGTATAAAAACTTACAGACAATTGAGCAGTACTTCAGTTCTAATTGAGTTATAGCCGTAGTAGGAATTCATTGGACAAGTCAACAGCCGAGGATAAATTTCTTTTAGTGATAATTTAATTGAAAAAAATAATATGTTTACAAATTGGTTAACAAGTTCATCACAAAATCCAGCAACACTTTCACAACTACCACCGCCAACAATGGCGACAACTCCACCTGATATCGTCCTCGAAGTTGGCCCCACGCCAAGCGTTCGATTTGTTGCTCACAGTATAATTTTAAGCATGCATAGTGGATATCTTCGCTCTGCCATACGTTTAGATGAAAGTGGAAACGGCAATTCTGCAGATATGGTCCTGTTTCTAACCAATGTTACGGCGGATCAGTTCGCACCTCTATTGACCTACATGTATACCGGATACTTGGATTTAAATGTGGATAATATTTTTGGTGTTCTTTTGGCCACACATGTTTTGCATATGCCAAGAGCGTTGGAAATTTGTCGGTAAGTCAAAATAACACCAAATTAAATGAGATTACCTGTTAAAGTGATTTTTAAATATCTTAATTCAGGGCTTTCCTTTCGCGGGCTCAATCAGAAGGGTACTTTAGCAATGCCCCATTTCTGGGTAATAAAAATAACAAAATCATTCGCCCAATTGCGAGCAAAGCACCCGTACCGAATTTAGGATTCATTGCACCACCAATGCAGCACGTATCTTTGCCTAGTACCGGCACACCTTTTAAGAGCCTTCAGCATCCTTTTATTCCTGTGCCAATTGTTCCATCTGTCGCTGAAGAACTCCCCGAAGACGATACACAATCAATTGCTGTGACATCGCCGAAGTCAACACCAGTCCCAATCGAGAGACCATGCTCTCCAAAACGTACTTCCCCGCCAATAACGTCTAACCCGCCATCAAAGCGTCATCATAAATCAAAACGTTCCAATGAGAAACATCATAGAAAGTCAGCACAACCGCCCCCAATATCTCTTGTGACCAAAGAGCCCGCTCCACAAGCGGAAAGCGAAAACAAAACCATTATCGATGTGGCCAGCTGCGATGGACCAATCCACTTTCGACGTGTCCTCAACGACGCCTACGGTCATAAGCCCGACGTTGGGCAATACGTTCCCGCCCAGGAACGAACCCAGCAAAGTGTATCAATTTCATTTCATCAGCAAATGGCCAAGACAATTAGCCAACGGCATATGCAATCGGAGGAATCCGAAAACAGCGAGGATCTGGGTGGTGGAAAAGGCTCTGAAGCTGGAAATAATTCCAAAACTGGAGAAACCTACAACTGCGTCTACTGTAAGCATACTTTCAAGTCGCAATATTGTTATCAGAAGCATGCAAAGCGACATTTAAACCCATTGTCGTTGGACTGCACAGCCAGCAACAAATCTTCATCGTCAGTATTGTCGGGGGCGGTCGCATCAATAGCAGCAATACCAACCCCAAGCATACCCATCGAAATGGACAGTGAAGAAAAATCTCTTGGACCAACAGTTAAAGTCAGTTCACCTACCGATTTACAGCGACGTGAAGTCAGACCATTGGACATGAATGTACAATATTATCCTTGTAAAACTTGCGGCAGTAAATTTCCAAGCTATTACTTCGTTCATAAGCATCGAAAGATGTGCCATGGAAGTGAAGAAAGTGTTCAAAGTGAAGCAGGAAAAAGTGAACATTAAAATATGTGTGAAGAAATTATTTTTTTTTATATAAATAGACAATTTAAAAAGTTGTAATAATTGAATGAAATCTTTTAAATAAATATTCGCCAAATTACCAAACGAATTATTATTATTTCCAACTTCTTTGGCAAAAATTAAATCAAAAAATTAAACTGCAATCGGTTAGTAACATTATGCAGTAAAATGTGACACGCCCACCAGAAATTGACTGTTCTTAAAGTTTTAATTATTGTTGATAAATACTGGCAACTTAAAAACTGTTCGTCAATTTAACGTCCAACCATTGTTACCAGATATAGATTTAATGTTGTTTATTGATTTCCAGATTAACTTACGATTTTCAAAATTCTACCGGGACAAGATTTTTTTGAATTTCCACCAACTTTCTTTTTCAATATTATTAAATGTTGTTTTGTTCAATATTAATGGACAAATGGAATTGTTTAAACCGAAGCGGACTAAATCAAAAAGATTTACGTATGAGTGATAGAGTACATTTGGAAGCGCCAAAGATGTGATGGAACATTTGCCACGCTCTGGTCGGCCATCCACGTCTTCAATTGAACTAAGAATCGGTAAAGTAAAGAAATGGTGAATGAAAATCGATATTTTGGCAACCCACTGAAATTTCTGTTGCTCACGAAACAACTTAAAACAATTATTTGTGCATGGGTTAGTGCCGAAAGACCTGAATTTTCACCATCTCGCAAAACTATAATTGTGACGGAATTTCTTGCCAAAAACTCAACCAATATTATCGAACAGACACAATGTTCACATGCTATAGCTCGGGCCAACTTTTTCCTTTCTCCAAAACTCCAATTACCACATTGAGACGCCCGTTTTCAGTCAGTAGGTGACATAAAAGAGATTTCACCGCGACAGTTAAAGTCGATTCAAAAAATGCATTGAAGAAATGCTTCAATGATTGGTTTATTTGTCGGCGCACGTGTATTATTTGGAAAGGGGCCTACAATAAATTTGGACGAAGAATACACAATTTATGTTTCATTGGTCGATTCCCCGTACTTTTTTGATATAAGTGGTTCTTATAAAAAATTCTTTCATAGTTTTTTTGGTCAATTTTTATATTTAAGCCTTATATAAATTTGCCCGTTCTCACTTTGCACTATGAAGTTTCCAGTGCTTCATTACTGACTTCAAGGAGTTTAATAACGTTCTCGAAGGTAGTTGAGATTATCGACATAAAAATTCAGTGAACATAAAGTTTCCATGCATTCGTGACGTCAGGGTTTTTATTGCCTTGTTAGCTATACGGGTGTTTTTTGACATTCCCGCGGTATACACGGACAGTATCGGAAGCATGTTTAGTAAATTTTCAGAACCTTTATATGATGACAAGCTTCAATCTTTTGATAGATATGCACTGTTACCAACGCAATCTCCCAATGGATAAACTTGTAAGCCTTAGGATCTAAAAACTCGACTACAAAAAAAATTATATTACGAAAAGTTCTCAATGTCTTTCGAAAGACACAACAATATCTCATTTGCGAGGTTTGCTAAAAAGCAAAATTGTTTTTTTAATTTGTATTTATCTTTTATTGACGATGACTTTTCGTCAATAACGTATTTGAAAACCATTTAAAAGATCGGACGACTGTCGAAACATGATCTCACCCACGAAACTCAATTTTCGTAAAAGATTCTAGGACAGCACTAAATAAAATGATGTAGATAACAAGCCATAAGACTGTCATAAGACAGTCTGCTTATTTAGATAAGAAACTGGGAAGGATCGAATAGTTTTGAAACCAATGTTTGATACTGTAGCAATACAATAAATTAGAATCGAAAAACAAAAGTGGAGGTAAACAATCCGTTTTGGACATAAGCTATTGGTAACATCGAAAGCATAAAGATAGACAGAAACGTTTCCAAACATCCGCATCAGCCTTTTGCTTTGATCGCTCAGCTAATATTACAAAAGACAAAAGGATCTTTGACTCAAACCATTTGCACAAATCACATGGGTTCACCTTGTCCAAATCCTTCGAAAATTATCCGAACGTCTATAGCATCTTTCGTGGCTGTTGTGGAACTATAGCTTGTATCAATCAAGATGGATAATATAAACAGCATCAGCGGGAGTATGGTCATGAACAGTGTAGGCTTCCTCAAACACAATAATCCAGCATCTACGTTTTTAACTTGCTCTGTATTCTTTTTGATGTCACACCACATCACAAAGCATATCAAAAAACCTGTTAAACGAATAAGACCTGAACTGGAATGGAAACAAAAATCCGCGTATAATGCGACAGTAGTTTCTTTTCGTACCTTTATACAGAGAATACCACCTTTTTAATTAAATGACAGTTTGTTTGCGTACGTTTTTAAAATATTTAATTTTATTTACCCTTTTCACATAGTCAAAAGGCTGAAACACTGGATTGGTATCCTTATAAAATCTTTATTCGGTTTGCTCACCAACACATTTTCTTGTACAACATATTTGTATTACAATCAGGATGGAAGCGATTGCGGATGTTTACGTTATTTATGTATGAATATATTTATTCTTATTCCCATGACACATCTTTTTTGGATAATGAATAACAATTTGAAAAAAAAAACAACATGTTTAATGTTTTTTTTTTTTCGTTTTATAAAGATCGCCATTTTACAATCCTACGAAAATTGGGTACGTTTTGTGTCCAATGTTTTTCATGTACGAGTATGGGGAATAAGGTAGCAGCAATCAATTGGAGAGCTTCTAGTCAAATTCCCAAAGTTCACTTGCCCATTCCCAACCGTCATGGATATTTTATGGAATTTTAAAATATCCTTAAATCAAATAAAAATGCAAGGACCTCTTCAGAAACGATTCATTCATCCATCAACCGCATCCATCAACCAACCAGAACAAACCTCAGCCCATCACAGCCCTAGCGCTTTCTCTCTGAGTGAATTTCATGATTTCATGCTCAGCGGAGTTGGCCAGTTAATTAAAATATTTTTTAACTGGCTATTTTTTTTTTCACTCGCTTTTTTATTTTTATTTTTCTGGTTTGATGGTTGATTGGTAAAAAGGACGAACAGAATTGCTGTGGGTAAACACAAACCCAAACGCAGAAAAAAAAGCAAAAGAAAGTCCTTGTCAATAAAATATATATAAGAAAAAAAAATATAAAGAAAAAACAGAAAGCGAAAAATGCCACCAAAACGGAAATGAAGCAGTGCGTTAAGTGTTTTCTTTGCTGATTTTCCCTGGTGGTATGTGTAAGGACATTTTATTACATTTTGATGAATAGCCGCGCTTCGTTTTAATTTTAATTTGAATTCATCCTCGAACTGTCAATAAAGTTAATTTAAAATTGTATATTTCCGTAGAAAAGAGGAAAAGCCCGAACGAACGAGAGTAAAATGAATAAATAATGAATCCCACACAGTGGCAATTTCATTAATTTAATTAAATTATATTGCAGAGATTGAGCAATGTACTCAAATAAAAAAAAAAAACTTGAGCGGTCATATTAAAACTGTCAGTTATTGTATCGCACTTTTTATTTTTTTTAAATATGGACTTACCTTTGTTGTCGGCTGAATTGTTGTCATTAACTGTTACAGACGATGCAGTATTATTTGGTGCATTAGCAGGGGACAAAGAAGTTTCTGTTTCATTATGCTTCTTCATACGCTCACTGTTGATTAAAAAAACAATATATGTAATATATATTGATGCCAATTAATTGTATTAATAAATAAAGTAAATTTATGAAAGGAACCGGATTGTAACGGTTGTTATATTTCAAACCAACTGTCAGAGTGTTTGACTTTTGTGGTACCATTACCTTAACAACATCAATCGAAATCGTCGAGCCCATACTGTGCACACCGAAGAATCTATTGCGTCTAAAGAAGTGTAAGAACCGATGTTGATATTCTTATTACTTGGTCAAGAACATTTGCCAAACAATTGATTTCTGGAGTAAGATCAGTTGCAAGTACACTTGATTAATGAGCTAATCTCTAAGATATGAGACCCTCTTAAATATGCCAACTAAAGGTTATGCCAATGAGAAATTATCTGCCTTATTGAATTGAGAACATTACTGGAGTTCCAAACCGCTGCTAATGACCTGCATACCGCTATCCCTGCCAAGCCTGTCCGATTATGCAAAATGAAAATTAAGAATGATCATTTTTACCTTAAAGCCGGTTAAGATGTTAAAAGCGGTTTTAATAAGGCAATCGCAAAAGAATTATTTGAAACTCAAACAGCAGAGTTATGATCTTTCAGCCATCTGTCCTCGCTTGCATATGCAGAAAACAGCGAATAGTCAATAACGAATAGAAATGGGACTCAAGCTGAGTGGAGGTCCGAACTTATTTCAATGAACGACACAAACGAAGAATCACTCTTGCTAACCACTACTTCCTTGGGGTAAGAAGGTAATTAAGTAATAAAGCCCTATTTGGAACGATCCAAACTGACATTGAAAAAGACACTTATCTTCCCGGTCTGTTTTTTGTCGCATTTGTGCAACGACACAGGTAGCTATGACGCTTAAAGTGGATAGATATCAACACTCTGGCCCGAAGTTTTTCGAGAAAGTGAAAAAAATAACATTTTTCTCCAGTATTCATTTCATTGGCTACCATGAAAAATTTACGAATTGAAAAAAATTAACGAAAAGAAAGAAAGACCTAAAATCGAATACCAAAACATATGTACATTCAGAAGCCAGCGAAATACCGTATGATCCACTGGCTCCGCTGAAATTCGAGGCATTTGATCAAGTGCCTGCGTTTAACGGCGTTACCAGCAGGTGATTGTTGTGTAACAGTGGAATTATCGGAGTAGAAAAAAATTGACAGACATCAGTGGGGTAGCGCAATCGTTTGAAGAATCGCTTGCATTGATGCTGTATTCTTATTCAAAAGCCACCTTAGAGATACGTATTGAAACCAAACTCTTCTGGATTCAAACTTCTTCAAAATCTTTCTATGCTTAATAAAACGGCATTTGCCTATAAAATGCACATAGTGTAGTTTGCATATTTGGAATCAGCAATGAACTTTACAAACATGGGCTTAGTCAACCGGAGATTCACTGCTTCCAATCGCTAGGCTTTTGATAGACGAGGACATAAAACTAATGCGAGGGTTTTGGGTATAGTGAATAAAAGTGACATAACCATCAGATGTGATGTCAAAGGTACATAATACAATAATGGATCCCAAACGTTGGCTTCGTCATAATTTTTACTAGAATATTGCCCAAAGAAAAAACCCCTCTCATTTTTAATTGACTATTTCTGCCCGTTTGGGCGGTAGTAGCAATTTTCTGAACAAATTAGTTAAACTGGAAACATTATTAAAAATTCGAAACGAAAACACACAACTATGCTAAATGTCTTTTTCTAAGGCCAAAATCCCATCCTTTAATAAAACGTAGAACCTAAGTTATTAAAGTAAATGATTTTTGAGAAATAAAATTCCAAAGTAAAAAATTTGAAAACATTTGAAACATGGACATGGAAACAAGGACATTTCGTTTTTTCTTGATTTCTCAAAAACTAAGACAACTTTTTGCACCAGGTTTTCGAGGTTTGACTAAAAAGTAACAAGAGCATTGAATATTGAGAAACAAATTTGCCCTTAATAATGCAAAATTTTGAAAAAAATATTTTTTTTCTTGTCTTGACTTAGGCTCACTATAGCCTTTTTTATCGAATTTTATGCAAATCATCGGAACCTACTGCTCACGTCAGGCATCTCACCTACTTTATGATAAGACCAAAATGATGAACCGCAAAGAAGTGAACTGAAACTGAAATTCTCATGGTCCAAGTGCACTGGCGCCCTTCTTGCAGCGACTTAAGCTAAACTTCGCCTATTACAAGCCTTTGAATCTGAAATTCTGTTCTTCCCGAGCCTTAATTATTGTCCACCACAACAGCAACATATCCTGACTCAGGTGCACGAATTTCGGCCAATACACTGATACCTAAGCACAGCATTTTTCGTTAATCTTACACAAAATCTTTTGCACAAATTGATGTTTGCATGTCAATATAGTAGTTTTGTGCAAATATCGCTTATCTAAGTCCTTTTCTAATCCCATGCGAATGAAAATCCGCTGTTTGTTTTTCGCATAATGAGAAACGCCTTCTAAGCGAAAAACCAGCGATGCCTGTTGTTGTATTGACGTATGGAAATTACTGATTCGTAATGATTCCATTTTCGCGGAACCTGCGCCAAAAGCCAACAGACCATATCAAGCAATCAAGAAGATTTCATTCAGATCCATTACCGGGAAATTTTAACGCATTGCGTCTTTCCAAATAGATCAACAATGGTTACACATGCATTCACATGTAACTATACCAAATGCGTGCCATAACAAAAATGATTCGAAAGTAAATAAAAAAAAAAAGAAATATTTGGGGTACTCACCTAACATCCGAGTTGTTATCACTGCCATCAGCGTCAGGTGCCTTTGTTTTCTGCCCCTGTAACAAAAGACCACCTTCTGTCATTTTCAAAGCGACGGTGTCCTTGCCACTACCGCCACCTCCTGCTGGGCTAGGATTTACATCATTTGCTGCCGCAGATGCATTTATAGACGAAGCGTAAGCCGCTGCATATGATGCTTTGATGCCGTTTGGTGTACCAACAGGATGTGTACTTGAATTCAACACTGCAGCACTGTTATTTAGCTGCTGCTGCTGCTGCTGAACCGAAGCTATATTTCCATCCGCTGGAGATTTGGCGTTTGCATTACTAGTTCCAGTGGGAGTGACTGATTTAGGTGGAGGTGCCGTTGCAGATACATCTTTGTCGCCAGCAACATTTGACGCAAAGCCAGTTTTCTCCTCAGTGCTTTTGGATTCCGGCGAATTAGTGGTGGTATTCGACTTTTCACCATCACCACTATCTGTGGTTGCTGCCTTTGACCCATTGGTTTCTGAATTGGATAATGTTGTCGCAGTCTTCTCGGACTTGTCACCCTTCTCAATATTAGAATCCGAAACCAAAGCAGTGCTCGGCGTTGGTGATTTCTCATCCGAGGTGGATTTCGGAGTCGAATCGGAAGTTGTAGATGCAGTGGTTACTGTCGTGGTACCAGCCTTTGTTATTGATGGCGCCACAGACGTTGTTGAGGTTGTTGTACTGGATGAAGTCACTGCAGTTGACGCAGCACTAGAGCTTGTTACCGACGTTGTTGTGGAGGACGTTGTAGTCACTTCTGTTGTTGTTGTTGCTTCTACTGTACCTGCTGATTCACTTGCTGGCTTAGTGGACGATGAAGATAACGCTGTTGTTGTGGTTGTCGTTGATGAACCAGATGACTTTGATGACGACACAGCGCCCGATGAAGAAACTGATGCCGTTGTTGCTGTCGTTGAACTTTGTGATGCAGATGAAGTTGTTGTTGTTGACGCTGTTGTCGTAGACGTAACTGATGTTGTCGTCGCTGTTGAATTGCTCGACGAAGCTGATGAATTATGCGAAGACAAATGAGCAGCAGCAGAACGATCACGACCACCAGTCTTTTGTTGTTGTTCGCGTTGAAGTCGCGTCGTCACTCCGGTAGTCAGGGAATCAATGATGCATTGAGATTGCGCCTGTTGGGATTTTTGGGGATTCCTCGAACTGCGGGTACGCTGTCGCGACTTTCGCAATAACTGTTTATAGTTCTCCGTCTTTTTACTGAGGTAGTAGTAGCGAACGCAATCCTGCGCTGATTTTCGGTCCAGACTTGCTGCAATCGCGCCGAAATTTTTCGGATGTTGAAGGAATTTTTCTTTGAATATCTCCTTTTCACCAGCGGTCCACACATTCACGTTCTGGCGGTCCTTATAATCTGCCACCATGTCGGCCAAAGCCCCATTTTCATTGTGATAGATACAACGTCTCTGCTTGGTGTCATACATTATTGGTGGTATCACAGCATAGGACCGCATTTTTTTATCTTCCATTGCTTGCTCCTGCAGTCCGTCCATAATCTCTTCTAAATCGGCTTCAGATTTTATTCTTGAGCCAACACGATTAAATCGTTCTTTGTCCTCCCGTTGTTTACGCAGCTCCGTAAAAACTTTCTCGAAGAACTCACGGTTTTTTGCCTCTCGAGCTTTTCGTTTGGCGCTGGACTCGGACTTTTCAACCCGTTTCAACCATTCCTGCGACGCTTGCGCATATTTCTCCACCAGTCCTGTATTTCGGATGTATCGTTCATGCTTAACTTTCTTTAAATGCAAAAGCAATCGCGTCTTTATCGTCGTTTGATGGCGTTTGATAGCTTCCGCACAGGTTTCCACATCGGATGGTTGATTGTATAGTGGCAGCTCAATGGGCGGACCCAATGAACTCAGAATGGAATGTCGAGAAGCGGCAATCTTTCGATTCTCGTCGTAGATCTTCTGAGCCAAGCTTTGGTGGCGACGCTTTGGCTGAAGGGATTTCTCCTCCTTTGCTTTCTTGGGCTTACTAGAGGCTTCCTGAAGAATTTCCGCCTTTTTCTGCAAACTGGCCATTGTGTTTTCAGCATTGACAATCTCTTGATCGACCTTCTGGATCTGCATCAGCAGGTCTTCCTTGGCGGTACGGCGCTCTTCGGCGGTGTCAGTTGGCAGTGTGGGGGAGATCGCCTCTACTTGGGGATGGTAGGCTTCAGTCGTCTGCGAGGGCCGTTGATGTTCGCGCGTCTCTATCTTCAGTTGTTGCGTCGCTGGAATATTTATAATTGCTGATTGGTGGCCACTGTTGGGTGTGCTGCTATTAATGCTTGTTGGTGGTAGGGGAACCGGTGCAGGCTGGGAGTGCGACTGTATTAGGTGCGAGCTGCGGTTGACTATAAGGGATGATGAAGGTGGCTGCTGCTGTTGCTGCAACTGGGATTGCTGTTGCGATGGCGGTTGCGAAGGATGTTGCGGCTGCTGTTGTGCCGATTGTTGTGGAGGGGGCTGCGTTGGCGGCTGTTGATGCTGTTGTGTATGCTGTTGGTGCTGTGAATGAGGATGCAGTTGCGTAGGTATACTTTGTTGACCAGCAGCGTTCATACTTGAAACAACGGGTGGCAGGTGATTAGAATCGTTGAGCCGCATCTTCTTATACGGTTGCCCTCCAGGATCAGGTGGAGCCTGCTGCGCTTGTTGCTGTTGTCGTGCATGAATATATTCATTTGTCGCATATTGCACAGCCGACGATTGCGGATGTGTCAACAAAACTCCTGAGATTCGTTGGCGTCCAACAGGAAGCATACTTCCCGCACCACCTGGTGCACCGCTGCCCCCTCCGGCTACACCGACGCTCGCAAGCAACTGACCAGAAGGTGAATGGGAAAACTGTACTGTACCATCCATCGTATTGGCGGTGGGTACGCCAGATACAATCGTTGGTAGGCTATTGTTGCTCGACACAACAACAGGCGATGAGCCAACTGCTGCTGCCGCCACCGCTGCCGCACGATGGTAGTCTGGGACTTGAGGTATTCGAGTGTACGGGCTGTCGCGATATTGCACACCTGGGCCCATACTGTACGAGCTTTGTTGAATGAAGCGATGAGGTGCTTCGCGCACTGCGGTAACGTCAGCAAATTTCGGATAGACATTGGCTGCGGCGCCCGGTCCTGGGCGTGGCGGTGAGAGGGGACTAGTTGCTGAACGGGATTGGGGCTGCTGTTGCGTGGGCGGCGGTCCAATGCCACCCTTTCCATATGATTGCGGTGTATCGACCGGCCTGTAATATCAGAACATCACAAAAAACAAAATATTTATTAGATTTGTTTGTAAACAAGTTATTTGGGTTAAAAGACTAAACTCATTTCAATTGCAATTTGATTGTTTTTCTAACGAAGCTTAATAGATATGATTCCGTTCGCTGCCAAGGGATTATGAGAACCAACAATGCGCGCACAATTTTTTCTGGCGGGTGAACGGGTCCATTGAAAGGCAAGCTTATTTTCAAGGCTTGCATCTTGTGCATTGTATTTTTGAATCAAGTGGGTGCAATTTTTAAAAAGATATGAAAGAGAAATACTCTAAGGATAAGTCGCCTGATAATGATAATTAGAAGCACTGTTACAGCTCTAAAACGCTCAGCAATTAAGTGCGATGTTTAAGGATGTGTATAAGGAGTGTGTTAGTACTCCGTCGATTTGGGAAAAATGCACAACTTGTGAAAATGAAAACAAACTTAGCCCCATTTTATGTAAAATTTAATAAATATAGAAATGGACATAATTCATAAATAATAATACTGCCAATAAAGTTTGCACATTCAAAAGCAGATCACCTGCGAGGTTATATTCTAATTTTGGGGAATCATAAAACACCTACTGATTCGTTCGTGAAGTTCGCCCACATCTTGAAATTACGTTAGCAGCGACACACTTTCAGTTCAAATAGAGGAATAGCTTGCTCTCGCAAATGGACTGAATATAAATATATCGAAAGTTGAAGAAACTCTCGTTTGCTGGTACGAAAAATGTTGTCCAGGAACTGAACTTAAACAATAGCACAAATATATTTAATATAGTCGCGCAGAGAAGATAGCTCAAAAGATTTGTTTGTTTAAGAGTTCAAGTTATTTCAGGCCTTCTTCTATTCTGGATTACCGTCCAAAATTCAGTTTTAAGTATCCCACATTACACTCGAGGATCTTTGATGAGCGAAAAGCTGTTGGACCAGACATGATACCATCTGAGTTTTTGGAAATAATGGTAGACGGCCAGTCCAGGTGATCCAATTCGTATAAATTGAAGGATGGGCCTTCTCATTCATTTAACATAGGGAAGATAGACACGATTGTTGATATTTCGGTTCAATTAAGCCGAGGTCACACTATGAATATCGTTGAGTGAGTATTAATTTGAAAATTCTCGCCTACGATTCTCAAATGCCATTTGTTGAAAACCGAAATTTGAAATTTTACAGAATGTACAACGCAAACTTTAAGATCCGGACAACGACCTGGATTAAGTTCGGCTCCATTGAGCAAAGGGACAACAATGCTCCATGTGATAGGATCTTCGAATGGCGTATGCCGGGACGCTTTGTCTAAGTGACAGGAAATCAAAGATATTTAGCTAGCGCTCACTTTAATTAACCTACCACGAAAAAAAAGGAGACTTACTGGCTCAGTAAGAACTTTATTCTTTAAGGAAGATATGCTACCAAAACCACTTCCACTTCCAGTGTCATCGTGGGAAGAAAGTACCTAGCTCTAAAAACACTTGGAACTTAAATAAAGAATATGGACAGGCCGAGAAACCAGTCCATTATGCTGTACAATGAACGTTTTAAGGATTTGTTGCAGTTTGATCACATGTTTTGTGCGCCTGAGTGTTGGATCGAGCACAGTCATTACTTCTTTAAATTTCTTCAATCAGTTGAAGTTTAAAAAGACAACGCATTCGATCAAAAGTAGTATTTATAGCTGTTAACAGCAGCATATTTTGCATTGCTATTGTACAAATAATGTGCATTTTATAATACTTTATTGATACTTATAGAAAAGTTATACAACATCGCTTATTACGTTGCCATAATTTTGATCGTAGGTAAAAGAATCAGACTGTCCCGGTACGAACGCTAATGTAAAAATTCTGTTTACATTGCAACATTCTTTATTTCCAAACAGTCCGTTTTTCTCCGGCTGCAAAAGTACTGAGTGCTAAAATCTGTATTTAGAAGTAAAATTTCGGTTTTTTGCGCAATTTTCTTAGACTCGTAGTACCGAGAATGTGGTAACATTTTTTCTCAGATGCTCCAATTGATCAACTGAATAAAAGAGGTAAATTCAGTGAATGATGAAACTACAGGAATGATTCGAAGAGAAGAATATCTTAAGATTCCTTCATCAAAATATTTAAATGTTTAATGAAAAAATAAGCCCTTAATCAGCTCGTTTTCAAAAAAAAATGCTGGTAATGTACGCAGACTTTTCAAACTCGCTATATATCCTCCGGCAATTATGCTTCGCAATTCTTAATGGATATCCACTGGAATTGGTTTAAAAATATTTGTTAAAGAAAGCCTATGTTGTGACCTGGCAAAACTCATTTCAAGGAAGAAACTATTACGGATGCTACAAACGTGACATGAATAGTAAACAATAAAAAGCATTGTGTCTTCCAAAGACCAGTGATTTAGGGCAACATCAAGAACTTTGTATGTTTAATTTCTTATTCCGTACATTTAAAACAGGTTCACAAAGATTTTCCTAGATTTTACATAATTTTTATCAAATTAACAAACACCGTTTCGAAGGAAATTTGACTTGACAGCGACCAACAAGTAAACAAAGTGACAAAAGCAAAACACAATTATGCAGTGGTGCTGGTTGGCACACAAGAGAAGATCCATAGTCCGCGAAAAAGGAGAAGACATGTTTGTGCCGATTCACCAGGTAGAGCGGGACACACCTTAGTGGTTTTTCGTTGCTGTCGAGAGATTAGAACGAGCTAGCGCTAGGATTATTGCAAGATGGCCGAATTCAAATAAAAGGAGACACCACTACAGTTCGGCAAGCATTCGTCTTCTTTCATTCAACGGGTTTCAATTTGGCTTTCGCAAAGATAATAAACATGTGTGCGTTCGGTCGTGTATTAGAGGAATTCATGATGGCCGCCTGTGAGTGAGTGTATTGATGTCGTTTGTAGGGGAAATTCAATCGAAACGACGAAACTCACCACACTTTGCACAAAACTGGATTGAGGCTTTTTGTCTCGTTCTTTCGCACAGAAGCAAAAATTCTAAACTCTTTCGTGATATTAAAATATCTGCTTTCCTTTATTCTCTTGTTTTTGTTGTTTTTTTTTTTTTTGCTTAAATTTTTATTGTTAGGCTTATTTTACGGCACCGTTGCCGGGTTTCGATTTTTTTTTCTCATTTTTTTTTCATTTTTTTTTTAAAGAAAATTAATGAACCCCACAAAAGCAGGCAGACAGACAAGGGGTACGTAGTTTTTTAGCATGGATTATTTAGTTTTCCATTCTGTTCTTTTCTTTTCTCTCAAAATTCTTTCGTGCTTATTCTCATCTTTATAGAAATATTTTTTTTTCAGGTGTTCCAAAAAGAAGAGAACACGTTTTTAGCGGCGAAAGAACCAACAAACCAATAAAATCCTCCGTAATTTGAGAAAAGAAAAGGGAAATTGAATAATATTGCTTAGGAAAGCATGTCCTTATCACAGCCTGCGTGCCTTTATACCGTTTGTCGTGTAACCGTTATGCCATGCCCATAAATAATTCATTAAAATAAAATCAGTTGCCCCCCTGGATTGTGCGACTTACTTAGAACTGGATGCGTGTAGGAGTCGAATTTTTCTACACAATAAAATGTGATTGTTTCTTTTTTCCGTGGGAAATCAGCCGCATGTTATTGGTAAGTAAAAGAAAAATTCAAAGAGGATGTTGTTAAAGGAAGCCCTACGCCGGCCAAAACTTTAACAATTTTTTTTTATTCCAATCAAAATGGAAGAAAACTGCGACCTAAATTTTCAGAAAAAAAACGCTAAATTACTATTGATTCTGTTTCGGATAGACCAAAGTTGAAAAGAGTAATCACTTCTGTCGGACATAAAGTCGTTAAGTAGTGGAATCAAATATATGTACAAGCATTACAAAGGTCTTCGATAAGCTTTCGGACAAGTTAATTTTTATTTTAAAATGAATCCGCTTGGTTTTTCCTGTACTTTGAGTTGAGTATGTGTCAATTTTTATTTACTTAACGCAACTTTAGGAGTACCTCAGGGCAGCCACCTGGATCCTCTTTTCTTCACTGTAGCAATCAACTATGTTGAAAGTGGGCTCTAGACACAAATTTTCTGAAGCGGGATTTACACCGAGACTTAAGGCGTAAATCGACATATTCATTCTTACGCCACATGGTACAGAATTTAAACCAAATTTTTTATTGCATAAAAAGATTTTACCTTTTTTTTATACACATTGTTTTGAGGTATTTTTTTTTATTTACTTAATGCAACGTTAGGAGTACCTCAGGGCATCCACCTGGACTCTATTTTCTTCACTTTAGTTGAAAGTGTGATTAAAATTCAATTTTTTCTAAACCGGAATTTACACCGAGACTAAAGGCGTAAATCGACATATTAATTCTTACGCCACATGGAACGGAATTAAAAGCAAATTTTTTATTGCATAAAAAGATTTTACCTTTTTTTATTCACATTATTTTGAGGTATTTTTTTTTATTTACTTAATGCAACTTTAAGAGTACCTCAGGGCAGCCACCTGGACCCTATTTTCTTCACTTTAGTTGAAAGTGGACTCAAGATACAAATTTTCTAAAGCGGGATAAGTCTCGGTCTTAAGGCGTAAATCGACACATCAATTCTTACGCCACATGGTACAGAATTAAAAGCAAATTTTTTATTGCAAAAAAGATTTTACCTTTTTTTTATTCACATTATTTTGAAGTATTTTTTTTATTTACTTAATGCAACTTTAGGAGTACCTCAGGGCAGCCACCTGGAGCCTATTTCCTTCACTTTAGCAATCAACTATGTTGAAAGGGGACTCTAGATACAAATTTTCTAAAGCGGGATTTACACCGAAACTAAAGGCGTTAGTCGACACATTAATTCTTACGTCACATGGTACAAAATTAAAAGGTAATTTTTTATTGCATAAAAAGATTTTACCCTTTTTTTATTCACATTATTTTGAGGTATTTGCCGACACATTTTAATGGTTCTGCACTGTCAAGTGTTAGGGTAACACATGCTTAGGTGTACAACTTATTTTAAATCTTAACTGCTCAACCATAAAAGAATATTTTTTATTTTTGTAATTACATTTATCATTTACATTATTTTCCCTACTCATACCGTGCTAAATGATGACTGTGGCGAGTTGTATTAATCACTGAGAATTATCCTAGCTTATCAAATGATGATAGCCTTATCAAAGGAATATACAAAATTTGTAGATAATATAGTTTTGATATAGTTTCAGTCACTACAATTCAAAAGACGATTTTAAAAATCGATGTCATATCCTATTCCAAACACAAACATGGCTATCAATTTTTAATTGACTTGTGTTTGATTCAGAGTCGACCGTCCAATACAGGAAAGTTGCATAAAACACCTCGGAAGTAGCCAGTGCCTTTAGATGAAATCTAAGGTAAAAAGTTTAAATGAAAAGTGTGGATGTAATGATCTAGCTGTGAGCATGCTCCAGATCATCAGTCGAGCTTGAGACGTCGTCTGAAATATCACCTCTCTCTGTTCCATTGATATCAACGGCAAACCTGTTATAACAACCGAGGCAAATTTTCTCAACGTCGTTTACAAGATCCTTCATAGTGTACTTTTGGATCGTTTGCAGCCGTATGCAAACAAATCGACCAAAGCAGCGTGGTTTTCAACCCAGCAAATAATCAATAGACCAAATTTGCTCACCGCACCTAATCCTTGGAAAGACAAACGAATTCAATTTCTTCGATATAAAAGCCGTTTACTAGTATGACAGAGTTTATCGTATTGATGATCCTGTTATTTATTTAGCACGGCAAGAGTCACATTATAAGAGAAGCTTTGCTTACATTATAAGGCATTAACGCAAATGGAATCAGTTCTCAATCTTGGCCGAGTTAAGTTATCTAACAACTTTAACATATCCGCAAAAAGAAATAAAAAAAACCTGTGGGGATGGGAGTATTTAAATGCATTAGACTTTAGGCAACGACAATATTTAAATCTTACTCAATGGTGATCCATAACTCATATGAGTTGAATTTTATCCATCTATTCAGTTAATGCCGGAGACGATAAACGTAAACCGAATCGTCGGAAGATCCGACATAGTCACTTCGGCGTTGCGTCGAACGTGTCCATCGACAATACAGTATTTGTTTCTATATGACTATGCTAAATCTGCTGCTGTATGCTTTTAAACAGCAAATAAGGCATGGGAAATATGTATTAAGTACCTTTTTTGTAAGAGGGGCCTTCAAAGAGTGGTAGAAATCCTGAAATCCATAGAAAATGTGTACAAAATTTTGTGCAAAACATCAAAACATGATCCTTTCTTAATGATGAACAAACTCAGTGAGGTTCACCAGAAGTAATTGTGAAAACAAATTATATTTAAAAGATAAGAGACGAAATAATTTAAAGTCGATTGATTGATGAAACTACAGTCGCAAGATTTATAAACTTCATTGCAATATTTTAACACTGCATGAGGTATTTTGCCGGAGTTCAAGGTTTGCTTTCCATTCCAAATTTAAGAAAGGAAGCAATACCTTGAAGTAATCAAACGCAATGTCGCAAGATTAAGGGTTCGATTCAACTTTTCTTGCAATCTTTGCCTTAAGTCCTTTTATATACCATATTTACAATTTCAGTTATCCTTTGTTATGGATAAAGAACTGAATTTCCGGGAAATAAATGTAGCCAAGCGAATATTTCTAGCAGGGATTGATAAAGTGCAAAATTCAATTGTGTACCATGATGTTGCTTCTCATAATAGAAAAGTTTTTCTTTTTCGTTTCTATTTCAAAACTTATCCATTTTAAAACAGTTTAAAAAATTTACAAAAGAAATTTCCATTTGTGAACATTAATATTTCAATTACGTTCAAGTCCTTGGAAGTTTATTTTTCTGTATTCCTAAGCACTGAATTCCTTTGTGTTGCGCAACCTTAATTTCATGATGGACTCTTTAGGTTTCCCCGTTGTTCTCCTGTTCGATAGCTCCACATAATATGTAGATGTAGAATATATATTTAATAAAAATCTAAACTGAGGAAACAAACGATAATCAAAAAGCAGTCCAGCAGTGGAACAAACAGATCCTGATGTCAAACAGCGGACGAAGGATGTGGGAATATAAATGAAAAAAAAATATATATATTTATATATAACAAGGACACTCCCCGTTCTTCTTCGTTGAACTTTGTCTTTAGGTACATTTGGCAGACAACATCATTTATTTCTTTTTTATTATACCGTTATATGGCAGTAGTAAAGGGCATGCAGTAAAGGCCACTAAAAGGAATGGAGTCAAGACAGAAGTAGATATCAGGTACCGTGCTGTTGCAGACACATATTATGGCAGCACTCTTCAGAAGGACAACAAATGCGAAAGACAGGAAATGAAATCGAATCGCAGTGACAAGTGGAGGGGCAGAATATGGGAATGGAAAATCTGATATGCTTTGGAAAGCAATTCAAAAAAAGCTTTAGAATATTAAAATATATTCTTGATTTAGAACTTGGTTGGTTCTAAAAACACAACAAGTTTTCGGAATAGGTTCAGCAAGTTGGAAGGGGAAAATAAGTCAAGAAACGTTTATTATGCTAGGAAACCACAATCCCAAGACTAATTAATTTCGAAGTTTTATGCTGTTGTTTGTTGGGGAACCATTCATATATATTAACCAGTTAATATATGTATGTTCGTTGAAAGAATATTGTTTAATACTTATATTGCGGAAATTAGTGAAAGAGGCATTCAAGGCTTATGATTTACGCTAACGCTTATGTGACCATACAATTTTTTTTCAAATGTGAAACGACACTTCTGCTTAACTTTATCTTATATGCATTGGAATTGAGAAAGATCGATCTAAAATATATCTAATTTGTTCATCGCGCTCAATGTAAGCCAATTTTCTTGTGAATTTACATCGCTTCTTATTTCATTCAATTATTTCATTTTACTTAATGAAAGTTTTATAACGAGTAATTAAAACTTAAATTTTAAAATTGAACCTGGGAATGGCTTTGTCACTGTGCAAAGCATTTTTCTTCTAAGAGCCAAAACCAAGTAAAAATTCTAATTTTGAAAACTTTCAAACTGATAAGCCTCAGAGAACCTGTTTCTTCTTTAGTTTTTCAAACAAGCAGCGTTTAATTGCTCAGTTATACGAAAGCGTTCAATGCGATTTTGCTTGCGTGCCTGGTTTTATTTCAATCTCAAGGATTCCTCAGTCAGGAAGGCCTATCGAGATGATGATGAAAAGGCATTAATTGATGGATTGTAAGAACATTTGACATCCATTACGTACTTTCAGGATATAAGCTCGTATCGTGAAAGTATTTGACTTTGTTCTACGATTTGCTCGGTTAATGATAAATAAAGAATTATTATTTTATGTATTGTAAGCAATGTTGTACACAATCAGTCTGCTTTCCTACATGAATGAGCACTTCAAGCGAGATCAAAATCAAACGTTTTTAAAAAAGAACTTTTATACCAGTAGTATTTGAGTGCTTTTGAAGGTATGTAAAAATTCCCACCAAGGAACCAAGCCACTCAATTCTGATATTTTCGATCGGTAGTTGAACGTATCAAACGAATTTATCATCCAGAAAGACGCATAGCTTATTTATCTAGTCGTTAACTTAAACCTTAGTTTCAGAAATCAAACGATTGATTAGGACAAAAATTTCATGTTCCAGAGAAGTCTAGCATTCTACTTTTTGCCGTGCGGTAAATGGCTGCATGCGGCTGGATACTCAAATCGACCGTGCAAATGCTCAGTCGCAGGCGATCGTTTGCTGCAAATAGTGGGCTTGCGCTGATACAAACTGAACAAGTCAGCTGCGATATTTATCGACCTGTGTATATGAGGTGGCGATTCGATTAAAAAGCGATGCGAAAAGTAACTTGCCTCGAGGTTAAAGTGACCCGTACAAATCTGGCATTAAGACATTTTAAAGGGTAAATAGGGTTCGGATATGTAGCTTTATCGTTAATTTTAATCATTTGATGACCAATAATACGCAATACTTCTAAACAAAAAAGGCCTTGGTTTGCAAATGTTTCCACAGATCTTTGGGACAAACTCTAAGGTGTTTAAACGAAATCAAATTATAAAGCCAAAGTTCTATAGAAGATCGAATAGTTTAAAAACTTCAAGGATTCGGAAGAACTCAAGAATGATACGCTATCTTTCATCGATCCTTTTAGTATTGTTTGTATTCTTTCCTCTAATTCAGTTTATCAAACGAGACAGCGCCTAGATACGAACAGAATGCTTGTGTTTCATCATTGATTTTCCTTAAACTTCTTTGCATTCTGTTTTGTTTCTATCCAATTCTGCAGAAGTCTGCGTATACATTGCGGATATCAGACAACTCATGTTGTAATTCAGATACGTATGGATGGATAACAACAGAACAGAAGCAACACCAGGGAATCTTTGTAATCGTAAATGGTATACATTCCCGGGATAAAGTTACTTTATATATCGCACCAGAAGCACATCGTCGCCCCTTTATAAATCACCCCAGAACATAGAAAAAGAAAGAATAAAAAAAAATTGAAATTAAGTAGATGGAAAAAGGTACATATCAATGTTTGTAGTTCTGGAGGAAGGAGGAACACTAAGATAACCAAAAAAAAAAAAACAATAGAGTCAAAAGAAAACTTACAATCTTCTTCGTTGATTTTTCGATACCGTGTTCATGATTTTGAGTAATCGAATTGACTCAATTTATTTTAAATATGGCTATTTCAATTCGCCTTGAATTATTCTAGCCATGGAATGCTAGAATGATCTCACGTAAGTTCCATGTTTCGAAATCCTATCATATAGTAAGACCGAAGTGTGAGCTTGTGATTTCGGCATAGTAATATATGTAAGTTTTAAATGAGAATCTTTTTATATGTAGTTGAAGGTAAATAGCGTTAAATGAAATTACACTTTTTCTTCGTAGCTTGATACTTATTCAGAAAGGGCAAAATAGCAGCTGTACAAGATGATATCTTATGTCGAAGAAAAAAAATTTTTCAGCAACAGCTTAAGACCAACGCCCTTTAGTGGAGTTCAGGATTTTTATGGGGCCTTACTAAAAGAGTGCCAATGGAACCCTACTACTAAGACTGTTAAGTAATGTGAACTACAATTACGGCTTATTGAAACAAATAAAAAACTTATTTAAAGTTAAAACATGTGTTTTTAAAATCGCAACTCAACTTTACCCCAAGCTTTACATACATTTTTAAAAAGAAAATCGTGTATGTATGACTCTCACACGGTCGCATTTTTCAAAAACATTTTAAACATCCTAGACCTATTTCTTGGAAGCCCCACTCAATTTCTGGACAGATGAAGATTAAAAAAAGCGCTGCATAATACCATACAAAAAAATGAAAAACCCTACCTAAGGACAGCCTTTATCAGCCTTGTTGAGAAAATGCTCAAGAGCTAATGGGTGTTGTTCCCTCTATCTTTGTTTGTGCGAAAAGCATGCCGAAGGGAGCATACGAGTATACGGCCAACCATCATTGGTTTTTAAGAACCGTATCTGACAGTCCAGCTTATGGGCTTCTGTTTCTTAATGCCCTTGGTAGCTAGGCATCTTGTTGTCTTTTCTAGTACATATTTTTCCCCGGAGTGTATTTAATTTTTTTTTGCATCACGTTTGCTGACTCTATTTAAAATCCTAATAACAAGATTTTCCAGTTCACTATACATAAAATGGACTAGAGTCTCTTTTAGGTTAAAGAGTACAGGGAAATCCACAAACATTTTGCGCTTGAAGCGTTAAACTGAGCTCAATTTTCTCTGAAATACGTTTAGTCTGTTAAAAATTCTTTAGCGGTTGCTTTACCGATCAAAAAGATTTCAAAGGACTTGTAATTATCATCTTCGTTATCGGAGACCAATACTTGAAATCGTCAGTCGTTTAGCATCTCTTTTTCAATTTGACCTTTCAGCCCTTTAATACGTTTCTGGTATTGGGACACACTGTTATTAGTAATTTAATATTTTTTTGTTTTTCTTTTTTGTTGTTCAGAAGATACAGCCCTTTGATAAACAGACGAACGGACAGCGGAGGATAAGTTATTTGGTTCCGTTGACGACCTTTCGATACGGAACCCTTAAAACTAACCATTTGTTGCAAAATGGGTCACCGAAAACTAACTTTAACTGATTTAGTATTCAGCAGTTGAGTTAAATATAAAATTTTAGGTTCTATTTTGTTTATTTTTGATTTTTTTGTTTGGTTATTTTTGAACTCCAGGTTAACTCGTAGCTTTAAATAAAATTCATCAAACTTTAACTATAAAAGAATACAGGAGGTAAAACGTAAGGCCGCAACAGCTAGACACATATGTGCATATATGTATACTCAGGGGCTTTAAAACCCCATACCCAAACCGCAGAAATAAATACTTCAGCGTTAAAGGAAAATGTAAAAATAAGATGAGGTTGTTCCCTGTTACATGATAAGAATACCAAAACAGGTTGAAGTTGTACACGTTTTTCCAACGAAGCGAGTGTAGATACTTGACGCTCGCATATACCCTATGTTAAAGGGCACTTTTTTATTATTGTACTTATAAAAAAAAAGTGGTTCTGCCACTTTTGTATAATTTATTTTCGTGTTTCGTTTTTTTTTTTCGCATTCTACTTTAACAAGAGTATAAATAGAGTAAGAGAAGAAATGAAAAAAAAAAAAAAAAAAAAAAAAAAAAAAAAAAAAAAAAATATATATTTGACCCCGAGTTTTTTCTTGAAGCGTGTGTTGCTGGATGGAAATGTATGGTGCTTAAGTGGCATCTCACCGTCACCGCCGTCTTCGTCAGTATTATCATCATCATCATCATCGTGGTGCCTTGAGTTCTCCTCCACGTAGAGCATTCCAAATCTTACCATCAAATCTAAAAGGGAAGGTAAGGTAGATTTGTATATGCGCAATCCAAACAGGGAACAGACATTCTTTAGCCGGTTTTAGATGAGAGCTGCAGAAAAATAGAACAAGGAAGGAGTGGAGTTTTTATTTTTTAAGGCTGAAACTGAAGCTGATTATGCGGTATTCTGGTTTTTATGGGATCATTTTCCATTCATTTCTCTTATATGGTTTTCACGTTTCTTTTCTGTCTGTGTGTTTTACACTTTGCTTTTGTTCTAAGACTCTTTCAGAAAAAGAAGCTTTTGTTTTATTTGTACATATGTATATATGAACGGAATCACCTGGACACAAATAAGTATATACGTGCATTTTGAATGTGGCCCGGATTTTGCAAAGCAGCTTGAATAATGGTAATGTGGGCAAATTGATGTGATAATTTAAGGAGTACATTTTAAATAATTATACCTACGACTGTTTGTTTAAGCAACGAATGTGCTAGATAAATTTACTATTCACAATAACTGTTTGGATCTTATGTATTATCTATACTGTCAATAGGGGTTATGAATACCCTTACAATGTTGACACATAACGCAGGTGGAAATGTACAGGGAGGACAAAGAGACATTTTTTTTTAACTTCTGTTAATTCTAATAAGTGGAAAATACCTGATATGACCAAACGACGGAAATTGGGCCTAAGCAAATGACTGAAAAACGGGGAGAAAACAGTATGATGCTATGTTAATATAGGGTATGCCATTTGTTGGATTTTTTAAGAGTCATAGATGATTTTAACACTGACAAAATTGACAGAAACTTATTTAAAGATTTTCTCGGTTTTCTCTTGAAAAACATTGGGGAGAATTACAAAGCTACTTAAAAAGTGGATAATGGGTTGACGAAACAGTGTTCATTTTGAAAAGTATTTTGCAGCTGGTGTTGGCAAGTTTATGAATAACCCTTGTAGGACTGATTCCTCCTCCTGTACGGCTGTTACCGGAAGTGTGTGCCTCAACTCGGTGAAACAAAACATCAATCGCACTATCATGATTAACATTTTTCATAAAGATCGTGATTTATGCGCTTACTGTCGAATTGAACAAAAAATTTAAGCGAAATGTTCATTCACTTCCTTTAAGCGGTTCAAAATTGACAGAAAAAAAAAACATTGTTCAAAAATCAACTCTTTAGATGAGGCACATAATTTCCATATCGATGGGTACGAAAACAAGCATCATTGCCATGTTCGAGATTTGGAAAATTCACGCATACATTTGATAGAGAAATCCAATGTATATTGAACGTGTGTTGTTGAAGCGACGTCATAATTGACGCATTTATCGTTCAAACCAATAATGAAAGAAACGTTGAAGTCAATCTAGAGCGATATCGAGGCATGATAACCATTTTATGATGACCAGAAATTGAGAATTTGAACTTGTTCGGGTTTTATTTCACACACTGTTCAATTTTCGTGTTTTGAGTCGGTTTGCTGATGTTGCTAAGCCGCCAAGGAGTTGCGTGTTGACACCGTTGTACTTTTTATTTTCGGGCGATCACTTGAGATCAATTCTTTGTGAATAATCCAAAGACCATCAAAATGTATTGAAAAATAAGAGTTACAGAATGAATGAGGGAAGCAGTAGTATAAAATAAAAGGAATAAATTTTTTTAAGAATAAAAAAATGTAATAGGTTTTTGGTTATTCTTGTATTACTTAGGTACCACAAACTGTAAGATATAATGAGAAAAGTATACTCGTTTTTGCTTTGGAGGAGGAGACTCCTAAGAAGCCTGGTAAACAATGGAAAGAAGTTAAAGCTGGGCAGGCTCGATCTACTCAGCACGTGGTAGTTTAAATACAATGTACACCTTTGGTAGTTTTTAAGTAATAAGTCGTCAAAATATGCTTAAATCGATATTGACGACACCTTGCTGAGGAAATGTTGTCAGCCAAAGTTATAGAACAGAAAAATCGAAATGTGGGGCGAAATTTTAGGCAAAATCTTCGCTAAAGTTGGAAACAAGGTGATGCCGAAATGCCAGTGATTTCACATTGTTTGAACTGTTTAAATCTGTTTAAATGTTGAGCATAAGGCTCAATACCTTTCCTCTTGAAAACATCATATGACTACCCATTTTGCAAAAGGACATAGATACTTTCCGGTGGTTAGCTTTTTATTTATGTCTTACCAATTTCAATACATCATCGGTGAATACCTGCACTGCAAACTTCAAACGTTTTCTAAAAAGCAATTTTTTTCATGAAATTCAAAGAATTTGTATCTCATAAAACAGGTTTAATAAACAAAGAGGAAAATTTACTTGTATTACCCATGTCAGCCGAAACCTTTTGTCTTACGATAAAAAAGGACAAGCAGGCTTAGTTGCCACATACATACCTATACATAAGTATACGATTGATGAAGGCAGATGGGTTCCTTTCACGCAATAAAGAGCAAAATCTGTGCCAAAATATATTAATTCAAGATGCAAACAATCTGAAAAAATTGGTAGATGAGTGCAAAGATTAAATTGCCCAAAAGACCCGATGAGGTAATAAATCAAGCTCAATGGCGCTTAAGCCATTTGTTAATAAATAAATACACATTAAACGCACTAGAAAAATTGTCATAGAAACATATATTTTCGAATCCATGAAAATAAGGCTATGTTTTTTTATGTACATTAAATATTTCTATATACAAATAAAGAAATAAAATTAACTCTTCCTCTATTGCTGCAATGAGTTTACTATGGCTTCAAAAATAAACTTGGGGCGTGAGTTCAGAATAAAACATCGCCACAGTTTTTGCGTAAAGAAAGGCAATGTCTAATCTGGCATTAAGCGTCGGGTGGCGCCACAATTTCAATCAAGTGATTGACAAATAGAGATGTGAGATGTATAAAATATAGAAACAACAATTTACTACTTTTACTACGAGAGTGTTTACTCGTTCATTTCTGATCTTATACACAACATAGTAAAAAATATTTTCAATATCTTCTTATGATTGATTGAAATTTTAGAAGAGATTAAGGTTTTGATCAGACTCTTTCGACGCGAAATGAAGTGCCGAATGCAACCAACTCGGTTCGATTCGAATTACCTACCGCCTTATCAAATATTCATAGACAACCACATGAAATGACACATGTGTTTATATGTATGTTGTCATTTAAAGTTTAAAACATACAAACGCCAAATCGAACTGTCATCCGAGTAGAAGGCATGTACATGTCGCGCATTACGATCAGATTATGGTCCACATAATCCTCCATCTGAGCATACTACAGGCAAAATTTTAAACAAAATTAGAAGAATCCGACGAAGCGTTTAAGAACACCCAAATCCATTGAATTAAAGCAAGCTCACCACAGAATGAGTAGAGAATTCGCCGATTGGCTGTTTGAACCAGAATTTGGATGAGAAAATTTCACAAAAAGTGATGAGGCCATTTCTTTTGCTCGATGGATATATAAATCAACCAAATTGTCGACGACGATGTAACTTCCGAAAGTAATGTTATGAAAGAATGTCATTGCATTCACTAAAGCTTTATGGTCTGCAATTCGGTCGGGTGACGCCACTGGTTCATTCCACTTCGAAAATAAGGAAGATATGAGCATCAGCTTCAATTCCCATTACTACAGCCAAATGTTTTTTTCCGCATACTTTTGACGCTTTGAAAATGAACATTCGTAGAGTTATGCCCGAGTTATTGCCCTGTATACAGACCTGTTCAAAATAATAGGGAACACCACTCATAATCAGTAATTTCATCTTTTGCGCATGTTTTTTTGCCTTTGGAAACTCCAATTTGTGGAGTTATTTGCACAGCTGCATTGTTTTTTCCTATGCGGGGAGAGTTATCATCAGTTAATCATTGATGTAAATGGTGCTGCGATATTAAGTACAGAAAAGCGTTTCAAAATATTGGGAAATTTTCTTTTCTCTCTCACACTACTCTGTTAACTAAAAACAATAAAGAGGTGATTGTTTTTTCATTTTATAAATAATTGACTATACGTCATTCTAGATTTATTTGAGATGGGGCGTAACAGGCACTGTTCTGAGGAAGAAGATCGCGTTATCAAAAAATTGAGAAACGAAGAAAAGACTTAAGTTTATTGCAAACGCTTTGGGAAAGTAAACGAATTTTGTTTTCAATGCACTTTCAAAAGTTCCAGCACAAGAAAGACAAGGTAGACCAAAGAAAACAACTCCCACTGATGACTCCCATATTGTACTTTTTGTCATTCAAAACAATTGCAGCTCAACTTGACAATAGTCAGTGTTCCAACTGTCCGAAGAAGATTGTCGCAAAATCAGCTGCCTGGAAGGATCACTCGCAAAGTTCCACTACTAAGTAGAAGAAATATCAGAGCTACAAAGGATGGTGTTTTTGTTTGGTTTGGTGTTGGACCTATTGTTCAAATAAAAGACATCCTGAATAAAGAGATTTATCGTGATACGGACGTGATGTTACCATATGCTGAGAACAATATACCGTTAAGATGGCACTTCCAACAGCACTCTTCCAAGTTAGTGAGTGCTTGGTTGAGGCACGATCAAGTGTCGGTGTTTCCCATTGAGAATTTGTGGGAGAAACTGGAGAAATCTTAAGGAAGACAGATCTTCCAATTGAAAGTCTTTGGAGGACCATTCCTGTGAGGACGTGTCAAAAATTAATTGATTCGACGTCAGGTTGAATAAGAGTTGTCTTTAAGATCATGGGTGGTCATTGTGGACATAAATATAGTAAAAAATATTGTTAATGTGATAAGGACGAAGAACTAAATTAAGATGTTGATGTCTTTCCACATATTTTTCGAAAAAACAAATGTTGACTTTTGATTTCTCTATCATTTTGAGCAGTGTAATTCGAAGCAAATTAAATTTCATGGTGTAAAAACAAAACGAGAATAGGAAATTTAAAAAAAATGTAAGCGAAATGTGGTCAAAATGATGTGTCCGAACTTTTGAATACCTCAAGTAAGCTATTAAAAGATATTTTCTACAATCCTTAAAATTTGTTCGGTTTTTGTTTTTCCCTTTTATTTTGATCAGCTGTGTATATCGAAGAGCTATTGAAAATTACTTGTCGGAACCAAGTCCTGAGAGAACTGCCGTGGAGGATGTTTGAATGTTGTATTTCAATCATAATGCCAAGATCAAAGTAATATTGACATCTAAAACATAATGTGTTTTATTTAAATTTATTTCGAAACCTAAAAATCTATGGCCATTTACTCGGATCAGTCTCCGCTCGAACCCACTACATTCCAGCACTTAATTTATTTATAATAATTATAAGAACCAACCCAAGTTTAATATTTTTGTGTTCTGCGATCAGTTCGAGTTCATTGATATTATATTCAAACGAACAGCATTATTTTTTTTTGTGCGTGCTTTAAATAAATTTTTGAATACACGTTTTTTAATTATAAATAATAGGGGGTTTTGAGTTTGTTGTTTTTTGTTTGCGCTTAAGTAAACAACAAATGGCAGAGAAATATTATTCTAACATAATATCTGCCCACATTCACACACACATACATACATAAAATGTCTAGGCAGTCTGCCCACATTTTTTTTTCTTCTTTTGTTCAAATTCTGAAGAACATTATAATTTAATAATTTGTATGACCTTCGGTAAAGAAGAATTTATTATACATGGAATAATTACGTTTTTCCCAACTTTTTTTTTCTTTTTGTACACGGTAATTGTTTTTCTTTCATTGAAACTTAATACGTTTCGTTTTTCTTTTGAAAGACTTGTAACGGAATGCGGAAGGTTTTGGGTCGTGGGTATGCATACGAAGTTTTCAAAATATAGAAGAAATTTCTGTATCACACACATAGTTAACAAGGTCATTTCAGGGCACCACTTGATAATAACCGCCCAAGCAGATGTGATTTGACGAGGTCGGGCACTAGATCGATGTGTTACTGAAAATTGTGAATCATTTGAATTTGAAGTAAACAATCCCGAATGCACTGCTCTCATATATAATGACAAAATCAGTCACGACCTTTTAGTCCATTAACAAGTAAAAGTTAATTATGTCAATTTAAAACAAAAACGACCCGTTCATTATCATTATCTCAAAAAAAAAACTATCGGCTTACTTGAATCGTTAAGACTATTGACTTAAAACATATGACCTAAGCTTTCGGTTAAATTGAAGATCCATGGAGACATAACCTTACAAATTCTTATCCGCCTACTGTTTGTCCATATTTTTAAAGAAAACTAATTCATTTATTTTTTTCAAAAAAAAAAAAAAGAAGAAAGTATGTAAATGTTGTTTGAGGGGTAACACGGGTTTCACGGCTTTCAAAAAAAAAAAAAACATTTTTTCATTATCTTATTAAATTCTACAACACCTCTAGAATAGATAGAGCCTTGAGAAGTTGCGCGCTCGTGATCAGGGAGACTTATGCGCAACTTTAAACACGTTTTTCTCGAAACTGTGTTTTCAAAGTCGATTGTCAAGATTTCTTGAGAACTACTCAACCTATCTTGATGACATTTTGCACAGGTCTTCGAGATACAATTCACAATAAGTTGGACGAAGGATTTCCATTTTTTTTCGATTAAAACTATTTAAAAAAAACTATGTTGAGACGTTTTTACCCGGAATAAATCGCGTTCGGTGCAGTGACTTTCAGTGGACTTAATGTTTGGGGACAGATACGCAGATTCTCGGCGTCCCGGAATCGCTCATCGACTCATAATTCAATCTTAAAAATCACATATTTAAGCTTTCCATTCATTGAAATTAGACTCGGTTAAACCTTGTGCAACATTGTCAAAGCAAACTCATTTTAATCAATCCAACGCGGTCGGAAAGTACAATTTCAACAACGTGAGAATCACCTTTTAAATCAACCACGCTCTGATTGAAAGAAGGCACTCATTGAAAATCAAGGTGTGCGAGGGCTTATGTTGACTCTGACAACTCAATTAAGAGGCTAATTCTTGTAGGTATGTTAATAGTACGTCGATCGTACTAGTCTCGAAAATTTTACACGCTTTTGTTTGTAGTACCCTCTAGGGTTTTATTCCCTTGCGAGTATCAAAAACATTCAGCATAAAGAGAAGAGTAGTGTCCCTGGATATTGTAATCTTACAAAATCCTATTCAGCATCCTAACTCTGAAATTTGGAAATCTACAATGGGCTTAATTTTAACACTACGCCAAAACCTGGATAAGACAACATCTATTCATAAACTTCAACGAAACATATGAACTACATATGTATGTATAAATTTAGAAATCTGAGGAAAACTTATCTGGCTTTGTCGAGCATCACTCGAAAACGCGATTTACTTTGCACCAAGAACCTCTGAATTATTTCAGACTTGCATTAGATGTAATGCAAAAGATAGAGGCCAGCTGTTTGTAATCAGAATCTCTTTATTAAGTTATGATAACGAATTAATCTTATATTATTTCAAACATTTTTGGCTTTACATAAGACGAGATCTTTTTTAAATTTTTACTGTTTGATAAGTAAGCTTACATTGCTTTTGTTCTCATTGTTCTAAGATTAAAACGATCAAAGTAAGAAAAAAGTTGTTGCAACGCAGCTTTTACTACCAAACACCAAAATTGTTATCGCGTCACTGATTTCGATAACAGACAATCAACAAACACCATGAGAGATTGAACTCTTATATAAGAGGTAATGTGAAATTCGTAAGCGTTTGATAAGAGGAACTGAAATCAACAGAACTGGTAATCAAACTCTGTATAGAAAAACAAGAATCTCAAATCATCACAAGAAATGGATACAGAACAAGATGACACAATTCTTTTGAATTTTGCAAAAAAGTAAATTTAAGATTCAATTTCAATGAATCTGTCGATAAATGATGTAAACAAAGTAATCTTTTTTATAATTAAATTACGAACAAATTGTTACAATGTTTGGTTCGAAGCTAAACTTATGATGCTATGTAAATGAAGCCCTACAATAATAGACATAGGTATGCCGGTGGCACTGAATTTATTTGAATATTCCCATTCCGAATTACACAGAGCGGAATAACGAACTGAAATACAACATTTTTGAAAATAACAAGTGGCAACTGAAACCACGTAAATATTTTGATAAAGAATATAATTGTCTTCGTCGATAAACATCCCCAGAATAGATATTCAATTATGTATAAAATGCACATACTTCTTTATGAAGTCATATAAATTACAGACACGTGTTCTTTGTTCGCAGTGCCTAATTAAATTAAGATACTCTCTGCGAATATTATTGATTGGAATACATTTGCTGACATGTGCGACATGTTTTGTGGGTTCTGCTATTAATTGCGGTTAATTGGGAAATTCTTAATTTAAAAGCATTGTTTGTATGTTTATATTTAGAACTTACAATCAAACTGCAATGAGTTGGTGATAAGATAATTCAAGATCGGAGTAAATGTCTTACCTGAAAGCAGAAGAAAAATAGTTATTTTTAAGTGAAGAACGTAAAACAAAAGTTTATAAATGTATGTACATAATTGTGAATATAATTTTTGCTTCAAATTTAAAATCAAAATCGCTGATCATAAAATTAAAGGTCAATAGATAAATTCTAGAAGGGTCGTTTACAACAGACAAGTCACTCTGCAAGCTCATTAAAAAAGGACTTATATACAATTGTAACCGCAAACGGAAACTTTGGATGGAACAATACTGAGTCTCCGGAAAATAAAATTTTTCTCACAATTACCCGTTCCTCAACAGGAAAAACGGAACCATTGAGGGAATACTTTTTCTCAGGACAGCTTGGCGGTATTTAATGAAAATTAATATCAAATTATTATGACTGCGGTCCCTTAAAGCTGTAACAAAAAAACCAAGGTTCTAAATCGATGCAGTCCAAATATACGGCTGCTTTTGCCGAATATTTTTATACTCGCATGGGGAATCAAAACCTTCCCGTTGACCTAGAATAGTGAAATATGGAAAGATGCAATGTCTTACAGCACAAGTAAAGGGAAAAATCCGAAAGGTTTTGAGTTAAAAAAAAATAGTTTCCAGTTTCAGAGCTGTTCAACTTAATTGACTTCACAGTCGTCAATTTCGAAATTCCCTATTTCTCTTCTAGAATAGCTAGAAACTTCAAATTTACTGCAGAAGTAGTTTTTTAGAGCTCTTGTTTAAATTATTAACAAATAAAGAAAGCTGATAGCTTGAAAGCGTTTACAACCAGTACTGTGCTCGTACCACACCTAAATTCACACATCGCAGCGCTTCAGATAAAAAATGTGGTTTTAATATTTACCAAAAGATACTTTTGTACTAAATTTCCACATTCAAGATCTTCAAATAACTAAAGCTCTGTTCTTTACCAAAGTAAAAAATGTTGTTTTAATATTTACCAAAAGATACTTTTGTACTTAATTTCCAGTTTCAAGATCTTCCAAATAACTAAAGTTCTGTTCTTTACCAAAGTTAAAAATGTGGTTTTAATATTTACCAAAAGATACTTTTGTACTTAATTTCCAGTCTCAAGATCTTCCAAATAACTAAAGTTCCATTAATGATTACAGTACAGCGCTTTAGTCATCAAAATCTAGTACTTTTAAGGTTTACACATATATATGTATGTTCATACGGATGTCATAAATATTCCCTTCAAATATAAGCATTATTGATTAACATTGTAAAATCTCTCAGCACGGGATCATACTATCTAGAAGGTTCATTTACACAGTGTTACTGAATTTTTGGATAAAAAGAGCTTGGCACAATATCATCCCTATTCGTGTGTTTTTGACGACTGCCATTCTATGGCCACCAAATTCTCCTGAGATTATTCCTCGCGATTTATTCCTGTTACATCGACAAAAACAAAACGGTCAAAAAAGTGATATGGAAAACCGAAAATCGGCACGGTGGCTATATAAAAATCTGAGCACGAACAATATTCCGAAGATTGCTTCAAATGATAGTGTTAATTCGTTGCAGATAAAAGAGAGTGCTTTCGAAGCGACAAAATCGATTATCGACCATAAAATTGTATTTTAAATTTTCTAAATAAATTTCTTAAATTTTTTGATCACGTCAGCATATCATCCAAAACCATCGAGTTGTTATAATTATAAAAATAAATCGTCATGACTGGAACACCATTGCGATGTGACTCATAGGAAAAATTCTTCAAACCCAAGTCAAATTAAAACGACTATTTGACGAGTTTATTTCCGGCCACTGACGTTGAACGATATTTTTTTTCTTAGCCTGTACTTTGTACTGTCAATAACACAATTATGCAATAGTATTGACATTTTGCCATCTATTACGCTTTAAAATGTAAGCAAGTTCACATTAGTTCATGTAACAAGATTTACCTTCAGCTGTGCTTTCCCTTATACTATTATAAATAAGGTAGCAACTATAGCACACACAGTACAAGACCGATACCAGTATTGTTGTTGTTAAACACTTTTCTTTGGTATACTTTTTTATGTCAGCAGCCTTGATGCAAATTAAAGTGCTTGACTCTATGATTTATGGAAACCAAATGGTACAACTACTTTTATATTTGCTTAACATACTTAGAAAGAATTGTTTACGTAGGTGCACTTACATATAGTGGTATCATTATTTATACATGTATGAGTAAATAGGTTTTCAGATACTACAAATTAGTCATTTAATGACTGGAGAAAAACAGAATTGGCAGGTAGACAATTCTAATTAAATTGACAACATTAATGTTTCAACACACTTAGCAGTTGGGTAGGAGAGTGAAGCAGGTGAATGACGTTCATTCGAATCAATTTCGTATTAAAAAATATAAATCATATGCAATTTTGATTTTTTATAGCTTAAATAAATTGAGAGTGCATACGAGTACATATATTCTAAAGGCTCATCATTTATTATTGACTGCAGGCCCTTAGAAATTCGTGTAGACATAACAACAAGTAAACGATTACTTAGAAAAAATAAACTTAACAGGGGTTTTCGAGATTGATATTTTATATTAAGCAGACGTTGTCATGACCGAACGCTTACCTCTTATAAGCGGGCTAAGCAAATGTTTTTCTATGTTTGAATTACATTACGCTAAATTACAAACAAATGTATATATTAAGTCATATATGCCATTGAGTTTAACATTATACTTGCGATGAGCCTTTATGACGGCGACGTAACTTAAATCAGTGACAATTTTGATTCACAAACAAAACTATAAATTATTCTTATAATGTCGGTTATTGACTTCTCAGAAGGTTTATCAGTCAATTATTCATGAAAATATTGGTGAGTGAACCTAAGCGCAAACACGCACAAAAAAAATTTCATCAAAATCGGTCCAGCTGTTTTGGAGCAGTTCAGTGACATACACACGTACAGAAGAATTATATATGTTCTGACCACTATTATATTCTAAGCTGAAAGGCTCACAGCTCAACAATTTCAAAGAGCCTAGGGTCAGCAATATAACACGTTATTTCTACGAAAAAGCCTACAGGACACACAAGAGGAATTGTGAATGTTTTTAAGTACCATTTCCAACAGCTGCTTAACGACAATGACCAACAGAGAAAGTTGTGGTATAACGAAAACCCAATTTCAGACGATGAAGCAGGTCTTTCCCTCAGAAAAAGAAGCTGAACTTTTTAAACACGACGGAGATGTTATGGCAGGGCCAATAGTTTCCGGAACCGAAATTCCAAAATAGATGAAATTCAAACACAGCCAAATACTGAAAAGGGAAAACTTATTTCACCATATTTTCATCGACTTGTATGCAGCATATGAGAGCGTTCATCGCATTGAATAATACAAAAACAGAACCGAAATCGCGATTTCGGTTAAACTGATTTGGTTTTGTGATACAACGTTTGGACCAAGAACCCCAGACCTACACCGGGAGGTAGATGCGCTGTCATGTGATTTATTCAATTTCATTATCTTTAAATATTGAAACGGGAAGTTGCCGGCATGGAAGTCAATTTCTTATTTAAATCGGCGCAGTTGTTGGGAAACGCCATAATCGACACAATCGCTCGCAACCAACGTGTCATCTTTGAAGCTTTCCCAGCTATTGAAGAAGAGAAGTGAAGGGTTGGTTAAGAACCATAGAAAGCTTAATTTCCCGTCGGATATGTGGTCCTATCTGTGATTGAGCGAACTGAGAAAACGACACAACAAATCTAAGAGCTATAAAATGTTGTGGATCTAGTGCGGAAAGCAAAAATCAAACGTTTGTCTTTGTATCACAGGCACCAGGATCAAGAAAACCTCCAATTCAAATAGCTTGCAATAAGCATATTAATGCAATGTTATAGACAATGAAATATAGTCAAAAGGTTACTCTGGGTTATATAAGAAAAAAGTCCGCAAATGCATTCTATTTGTTCTTTACTTATATATTTAACACTTAAACACAACAATATAGGTCATATGGAACAATTATGGCGGCGGATTGCTAAGAACAAGTCTTGAGACTTACTCTGTTGACTAATTCCGAAATATGTTTCGGATCATTAACTTGCAATTGCCATGAAAATGGAAAAAAAATTGATTATTTTCACGATTTCCGTGAATGACGAACTATTAACATACCTACAAGATTGTACGAAATCTTCATTGGGCGAGTAAGAGTCGCACCTGGCCAGCTTTTGTTTTGTGAAAAATTAAATATTCGTTTTAGTTAAACAGGAGCCGTCGGTAACGAAAAAAGAAGAGAAAGTTTTTTGAACATACTATTCTATAAGAAATAGAATGAATTAAGTTTTAAGAATTTAAATTTATATTAGTTTATGTCTTTTTTATCATTTGTTGGTGTTCTTTCTGTAAATGCTTACTCACACACTAGAATTGAAAAGCAAAACATCAGAAAGGATTTATTTATTTACCTACATAAACAAGTCCCATCCAATTTCAAACGTCCTGATAACGATGTTGTTGTTTATTATTTGTGCAATTTTTTTTTTTTGTCGATGTTCAATCGAATTCTCTGGAGTAGCTTAATCATCATTTGGAACGTCCAACGAAAAGATATGAGTTTCGAACAAACTTAAGAGGATATATTTGGCTAAACAAACTTCTCGTTGATTTGTTATTTGATGCATTAATTTACACGCAACTTTATACAAAAGCAAATTTTACAACAAAAGACAGCATTGTCCCCTAAATCCTGAGCACCTTTTTACCTTACTTTTTTTTTAGTTTCGAAATGAAAAGAATGAGCTATACGTTAAGCCAAATCTAATTTTTAATTACCTATCTACGAAAATCTATTTAAAGAATTTCTTGGAAATCAGCCAGGAAATAATATTTTTTCTTTAAATTTAAAAAAAACTCACAAATTCAAAGAACTGAAGATACGAAAATAAAATTAACCCCAAGTTGCGCGAATAATAAAAAGTTGGCTCAGGTACGCCCATGCATTTCGTCGTGACCGATATTCAAACGCACATATTTCTTTTTATGTTTATTTTTCTTTCCTTTTTTTTTTAGCAAGCAATCAATTAATTAATTAATTTTTGTTTTGCCTTTTATTTTTTCTTTCTGCGATTCAATTTTATTCGTCACTCAGACGTACTTAAATTGTGAGATTGTGCCTCGAAACCTCATTGAAGGTCACTGTCGAGCAAAACACAGGAAAATATAGAAGAACTTTTCTAATTCGAGTGATAACGAAATTGGGTTCGCTAACATGTGTTCTTACTTTCTATAAAAGTGTGTTGTTATGTATGCTGTTTACCCGGAATTGTATGTCACGATAAATAGCTATTTGATTTATATTGCAAACAAGAGTGAGTAAGCTCATTCCAGAATATCTCGCACTGTTTGCTAGCACACTTGGACCAGTAAGGGTCCGTTCTATAGAACTATTTTTAAAATATTAAAGTCTGCACTGTTTTGCGTCATTCTTAATTGAAAAAAAGTTGTCTTAAGCGTTTAACAATTAGGTCATGTTAAATGAGTTATTTTTCGCTCTTTTAAACGGTCTTTCTTATTGAAGCATACATTTTTTCAATGCAGTTCTTTAGTGTAATCTTATTGGTAGTAATATGTCTGTAGATTGTTTTCATTATTTCGTCCTAAATTTTAGCCACAATTCACAGATTAAAAATTGTTTTCCTACCAAGTATTATCTTTTTACTAAAGTTAGTTCAAAATTTTAAGGAACCAAGAGAAACTCACGCAGACTTTAGCCTTTTTATGTGAAGAAAACTATTATCAAATTCTCGAACAAAGAAAGCAAACCTTCTTAAATGAAATGAAATGGAAGCCGCAAAGATGACCACCGCCAGGCTTGAGGCTATCGCATCAGATATTGTTAAAAATAAAAAAAAAAAACAATAAAATACAATATTGGTAGAATTGATTGACTGATGACCTAACACGGATCTTCTTTTGACAAAAGTCAAGTCAAGTAAGTTCAAGAACTTACCCTTGTTTTGAAATGGTCAACGTAATTTCGAAAAACAAACGAGAAATTTTTTTTATTTATTATACAAAATCCCATTCAGCCGAGTTTCGAAGGAAACAATAATTGTTTTGTTTTTTGTTTCTATTTTATTTTATTCTTACAGAGAAGTTATGTGTTTACCGGATTTAAGTAACTGAACTAAGGAATAAACAATGTTTGAGAATTTAAATTATTCTGGCAACTTGAAGCAGAGAAAAAGAATCGATTGGGTGTTCAGTTTAAGAATCAAATTAATTATAATTTTAAGAAATGCACATTGGATTTGAACCTCATAAACTGTAAGACATATACTAAGTCGAAAGTTTGGAAAAGCTAAAAATAAGAAACCGAAAATAATTATACGAGCAGCAGGATAACCAGAAGAATAGAAAATGAAAAGATTGTGAACAAATTTGAAGCTCAGTAGCATATACTTTTGATTCCGATTGCTCCATGTGTGGAGTCCGGATTACGATAGATAATAAGAAACCGACTAATTTGCAGAATTTTATTTGATATTAGTTGATTAAGTTGAGTTATACCTTCACAGCAAAGGTTGTGACATTAAACTACACAAATCAATATTGTGACAACACGACAAGGATACCCATTTAAGCAGAGTCTTATCGCTGGTCGACCAATACCCTGGTAGGCCATTAATTTTAACCCAATTTGAATGAATCAGATTCGAAAGCTTAGATTTTGGTGGTACTTTAACGACGACTGCGCACACCCTTTTAAGTACAAAAAATAATAGTGCTATTGAATGAGAAAAATAAGGTTCTGACTGCGCCTTCATAACGAGCAACTTAAAAAATCAGCCATTGTCAATAAAAAAAGAGCACAAAATGTGTGACACAAGGGCGTCCAATAGCCAGAGGAAGTCCAATCGAAGGACATATGCACATCATGGTCATAAATTTTACGCCTTACGAATATATGCCTTAATTTACAAACGAGATTACTAGTTACTCCTATACTTTTCGTTATTTATTTTGAAAGTATAACATTTGCAAGTTTTTGTTGTTCGACATGACAGAGCTCTAATAGAATGCATTGTTCTGATATTGCATTCTGCGAGGACGAAGTTCATGTGTTTATTGTTTTGAAAAACTTGAACATTGTACAACGAATTATTCGAAGCACTCAAAAGGCTTCAAGTCAAAATGTCAAGAATCATTGTAAGACTGTTTGAATTCTTTTTGAATGGTGATATTGAAACGAAATCAATATTTTTAAAATTTATCTTAAATTAGCATAAACTTAAATCATTTTTTCGATCCCTCATATAGAAGGTGCAATTATGAGCATTTTCGGAAACTGACATCAGATTAGTAAGATCTGAGAATATCAAGAAGATTTATTGGGCTAATAAAAAGTAATTCAGTAACATACAGGCACACCAACGATTATGTACATGTTCATATAATTTAAGTATTAATATATTTTATGGCTTATTTTTTAATATTTAGTAGAACGCTTTTTATGTTTTTCTCTGATAGAGTGTTCCGAATATAACATAAGGGCTGGTTGCTACTACAATTGTCGTCTTTTTGTCTTCAGGTAGTTTTTTTTTTTTAATCTTGATCATCGAGCTTTGGTAATCCTTGTTCCTAACGCTAGGGCACAATCGACTTAATTAACTTTTAATTAACAGCCAGATTTATAATGTTTTTGCTGCTATTGCAGTATATTATCATGTGTTTTTATTTATTTATTTTTAAGTTTCTCGTGACTAAGTAACATTTCCCCCAAATCGATATTTTTATTATCAATGGTACGAACGAGTATGTCATTAGGTTCCAGAAATAGAAACAAAAAAACAGTTACAAAAAAAAAAAAAAAATAACAAAATTACCATCGTCTAAAAAGCTAACAGTCACGAAAATTCTAGGTAATTTTATTATCCGTCATGCACACAGGTTGAACGTGCTGACTTACACAATCTATATATGTATGTACATATGTACGATTTAACGACTTCGTCATAGAAGCTTTATATAGCTAGTTTCGTACTAAATACATTCATCGAGGGAATATTAATATAAAAAAAAAACAGCACGCATTTAACAATAAATATACATTTGTACAAACGTATGAATTAATAAATGAGAAACTTACAAATTGACGGTTTTGTCGTTGAATTATGGCGTGTGCAGTCTACAATCAGGTTATCGATTAGAGAGGGGGTTCTTAACTTGAATGGAAAGTACAATAAAAATACGTTTGTTTTGTTTTGGTCGATGAAAAAGCATTAAAACTTGAATAACAAAAGGTGAAAAATTCCGCCTCAAGGCCAATATTTTATCTCAAGAAATTTATTATTGTGTCGAACAAGTTAGCTATCAGCAGAAAAAAATGATAACCTCTTTGTTGTGCTGCGTTTTTGGATTTGTTTGCTATCGGAATATGGCTCATAAAAATTTGTCACTTTTTGGGGACATGTAAATCAATCTCCTCGTAAAGCAATGCAGGATTGCTGGTACTGTTAGCCGCAATGTACTTATTCGTAACACTCCGTATTGTCTGTGAATCTTGTAAACTGCCTAACCAAATCCTTGAGGTATTTTTATCACTTACGATACGAGGCGATTTGCATTTTCTAAAGTTGGGCAAGTTTTATTAGCGTATGATCGATATGATCAATATCCCTGGTGGACGCAAACGAATATACGGTACACCATTTTTTCAAATATTTGCGCCACAAATACGGTTTATTTACGCCTTCTTTTAAGAGCCTTTAATATTGCGAATTTTTAAAGATTCTATATATTTGAGCAGTATCACTTTACGTATGCTTACGCAGAATTGCGTTGATTTTTGCGCTGCATGTGGAAAGCCGTTATTTTACAGATCCTGTCCTTGTTTATTGGACTCTCAAAGATGTTCTCTCTCTTTGCAAGTGTCAAATTTATTGCTCGAAGGTGGTTTGAATATTTTATTATTTTTAAATAATACAATTTTTCAATCACGCTAAAAACAATGTGTTTACGAATGCTTTAACATTTCAGTTTGTATGATAATAATACCATGTGATTTTATTCACGTGGTTTTAAAAAGATAGCGCAGTAACTATTACCGACAATCATAAAAAAAAACTATATCTAATCAAGAACATTCAAAAATGCTGGTCTTTTTATTAAGAAGGAAGTCATATGTGTATAGTATGTTACATAACCGATAATCTTTGGCTGTGGAAAGAATTATTCTCACAAATTCTTCTGATCAAAAACTTTGGACATAATATTACCACCATACTACTCGTACACGGACAGCTTAGGGTGAATGACGTTTTTTTATAATAATAATTAATAATAATTAATAATTTTTATTAATTTTTTTTTTTATTTTAATTTTTATTAATTTTCTCGCATTCAACGGATTATAATTATATAAAGAATTGAGAGACTGTGTAATAGTTCGAAATTGGAATATATTCCATAGGATATCTATTTATTTACACTCGCTCAGTTCGCAGTATTTAATTCGTCATTTATTAAAATCCCTGCAAGCGTAATTTTCAATTTTTGAATTATTTCGTCATCACTCATATCATAAACAAACAACTATTTTGTCCTGGCTTTGTTCTTATTTTTATCTACTTTGATAGATGAAAATATTTTCTGTATGTTTTTACTCTTTCAGTTTTGTCTATAACACATTAAAGCGATGTGGTTCAATTGATACGTTCCTATACGACTTCATTTTAAGGACATAATCGTATTCTAGAGCAGGAGAGCCTCAATTGAACCCGATACGTCGTCTTACATTGCACAAAGTAATTAATTAAATTTTCCGCTTCAAAGATGCGTTAACATCCTCAAAGGTTCTAAGAATACGAATATATCATTACAAATATACAAACCCTACAGAGTATAGAAACTTTGAAACCGAATTGATGTTCTTTCTTCTGGCATGTGTTTCTTTAAATTTGCGCCAAGTGCTATTGCCGTAAATGTCGCTTTTATATATTTTTTTATTATATTGTAAAACATGTCGCGTTTCTGGTGCAAGCCATGGAAAGCTAATTAAAATATTTTCTGTTAAAGTGCCATTCGCAAGGCATAGTCTTTGTCAGCCTGGGACAAAATTACACAATCAATTCCATAATTTCTTATGCCATCGCATGAGTCGGGCGACACGACGTCGTTGTCTAAGTTGCAGTGTTCTCCCATCATTTTTGTCTTGACGATAGGCTGTGCAATTGTCCCTGTATCCGCTGCAACAAGACACATTCGTTCGCAAAAATTTATTGCTGTGAAGATAATAAATTTACAACTTGAAACAGTTCTTATCTTTGGAGGTTGTTTTCTCAAAGATAGAAACAAGACAAAAAAAAAAAAAAAACCTGTTCTCATACTATTGGGCAAAGTCAGGCAGGAAATTTATTATTATGGCGGGAAAAGAACCGAGTCTTTGTCAAAAGAATGTTCTTTCTTTTCAAGTCGAAAGTGTCTAATCTCTTAGTGACTGTATCTTTATGGGTCTGCATTTTGAAATCTGCAAAAATGTTTTCTATGCATCGAGCAAGATAAAGGCTTTGAGCGAAAAAAGCACCTGCTTTTGGTTTTAACAAAGCATTGCAATTCTGGAAGTGATTTATGGCCATGCCGGATTTAGATAAAGAGGCACATGCAGGCAATAAAAATAGACACACAGATACTTACATTATTTCTACGCCACCGAATTGTGTCTGTATCTGCTGGATTGTGTGTGTCGATTGAAAAGGTCATTGTGTCGCAGATTACGTACATATACATATGTACTGTATGCATATAAGCAACAACAAAAAATAGGATTGTGGCAAAACAAAAAAAATTGGTAACCTGATATATTCAAACAGACCGATCTTCCTTCGATCGAATTCCACAGTATTTAGAGGGGTACGGGCTCAGCTGGAATACAAATTTACTCGTACATTCATCCGTGAATGCATTCATACAAAAAAAGTATTTAAATTAATCCCAAAGGCAGCGTAAAGGTGAATTCAAAAGAACTACAGACATGCATGCTGTTTCGGTGGATCTGTGAATGAAGATGAATAAAATTAACAGGGATGCAAAGGCTGCAGTGAGATGGTAAGAACTTAATTTCGCCTTTATTTTCTTTTATATTTTTTTTCTACGGAAACAGTGGATAAAAATTAGGTCAAAAAGGCGCGAGATTTTTTTTTAAACTTGCTGAATATAAAAAGCTGGGTTGTGAATGCTACAATAATACTTTCTTGCTACGAAATGGACGCTGTGCTGCAGAAACAATGCGAAGTTTTGTAAGAGTAATTTTTGTTGAAATAAGGTGCCAAATGCAACTTACAGTTGAACAAGCCCGGGGAGGATTTTATGAAAGGACCTCGGAGTATTACTAAAACCAGGTCCAATTGACTCAAGGGTTGAAGTACAATGACTACCAACTTCGTTATATCTTCTCTGTTTGGGTTTTAGAGCAGCTCGATAATTTTTTTAAAGCAATCATCTTTTCCGATCAGGTGCATTTCTATCTCGTCGAATATGCAAACTTGAAAAGCTGCTGTATTTAGGGATCGGAGTCCGCACACAACCATACAGAAACCAATGCATCTTGAAGTGACGAAACGTAACGTTCAATGGAGAGTATCGTTTCTTATGGTGACCATCTCCAGAAATTAAGGATTTGGACTTGGGCAAGCTTGAGTTAAAATAATATTGCGCTCATTGCCACAAATTCGGTATGGTGATACTGCTTGCCCGCTTTGGAGATGCAATTAAAGATCGATGCCATGTGATATCTAAATAAACTAAAGAACAATATTCGGCAAGCTTAACTTTAAATAAGTACCGAACCCTCGAGTACTCCAATTATTGCAAGTAACACAAAAGAAGGGGAATACGCTCAAAGGTTGCGTGTGCACGAGGCAAGTAAGCACATCCGGAACTGTGTGGCTAAAATAGCTCAAAGATTAATTGCGTTTTTAGAAAAAGCTGAAGGCTGCAAGAATTATAATACCTACTGCGTTTTCTGCGAAGAATTTTGAAGGCGAATCTCTCAAAAAACGATTTTTTGACGCCTGAAGGTTCAATGTATTTCTGTTTTTAGGAACGATTTTTTTAACCTATTTAACATTGATCAATTCGGAAAGAATGTATTTAAATATTTGAAACACTAAGTATACTGAAACTCACATAACGCTCTATCATTTCGCGATTATTGGATTGATAAATATGATTAACACAAGAAAAACCTGGGATAATGGATCTGGTTTTAAAAAAATGTTCTTGTCAATAACAAGTATGATAAAGTCTCTGAGCAAATAGACTATGGCAGACGCACGGTCATGTAAGTAATAAGTTAAGAAAGCAAGTTATGAAAGCACAGAAATTGGAATATTGGAGCACTGTAGTTTACACTAAACATAGAAACCAAAAACATCGGTTATGATTGAAGTTAATTTAAAATTTATTGCCGGCAAAAGGTTCGTTGACATAATTATGCGCAACTATATTTCAACGCATACAATATTATACTTCTTTGAAATTTACATTACATGTTTTGTTTGCATGTATTGTTACCCTGAATTGTGTTTCTTGAGCCTCACTCACTTTTTCAAGGATTTATGACTACCCTTAAGCATTTTCATAAGAAGAATTGAAAGTTGTGTAATGGTTTGAAGCTCAGTTGCATTTCGGTTTCGATTGCATAACGGGTGGAGTCTGAATGGGGATGCAGAGTTCGATAACGACCAATTTATACTCGCTTTAATCGTAGTATTTAATCCGCCTCTATCTGATAAATCACCAAGTCATCACTCTGAAGTCTTTATCAATTCGAGCTTAAAGCTGTTTACACAAACCACATGTCAAAATAAAATAACTGGTTAAATTCGATTGGAAATATATAAAATGTATTTCCACAGAATCTTTACAACATTCAGAGAAGGATTGTTAAAGGAAAAGTAAATCCATATAAATGAAGTGAAAATAAAAACGTATTCAATAATGCAACAAACACCATGCCCAACCTTTGTACACATTCCAATTTAAGAAAACCCATTACCACCTTTTTCTGCTTCACTTATAATAAGAGAAAATATAAAAAGGAAAAGTTAGAAGGACGCAAATGAACTCAATGTAGGAGAAACAGAAAGCCTGACTTGCACAGCAACCAAACCGCCTACGCCCATACGTATGGAAGGGAATACATACGACTACATAGGCTTGGAAATGAAAATGTGAAAATGGAAACTAGAGCGGAGGGCCATCTGGGGCTACGAGTCATTTGCCAACCCTTAAAAGTCTCTGTACATAGTTCGTTCCTACAAACTTAAGTAGTGAATGGAGAATGAAAATGGAAAAACGAATGAACGTATGCTCGCACCCTGTACGAGATTTTCCTCATTTTTTGTTACATTGTATTTTATATATTTTGCACACCATACATGTTTGCTGTTCGAAGTTAAAAGCCCTCTAGCCATGAACTTTAATTATAAACCAACAGAGTATGTGTGAGGGTGTTTTTTTTTTTTTTTTTTTTTTTAAAAAACTTTAGGAACATTGCTATGAATACAAAAAATAGATTTATGTGGCTGAATGCAGCTTTAGATTAATTAATTAAAGGAGGAAATCGTCCCATACGTAATTTAAACTTTGACATTTTTCAGTCACATAGTTTTGCACATTTGAAAATATATTAAACAATAGAATAAAAGAGATGAGCCGGCTTAGGATAAGAGTTTGTCCGTAAAGTACTTTAAAAAATCATTAATTTTTCACGGAAGATCATTTAGGGTCTTTGTGCAAGCCTGATTAACTTTGACAGCTATCTAGAAATAGTAGTCTTCCATGGGTTTAAGCGAGGAAACAATAAGACTAAGGACTAGGTTACCAACTTAAGAGCGGCGTCAAAACAAGTCCCGAGAGGACATGTTGCAGTTTCCAATATCTTCAACATAGGTACAAAGTGTAGGTGGACGAGACATCTGATTCCCAAAAAAAAAAAAAATAATAATAATTATGACCCTGATCTTGGAATTACTCAATCTAAGCCCGGACGGGCACATGGCCCTTTACATTTTTACTCCAATGAAGAATCATAAAAAACCGTCGTTATCATGGAAAAAGTTTCCACTGTGGGCAGACCGATGTTTAAGCAAAATCTGACGGCATTCGTTTTCTGCATCGCGGCTTTCAAGGAAGACGAAAAGGAGCCTCTCGAAAATATATAACAATATAGATTAACTGAGTCAGTCATTTAATTTTAACTGTGCTTTACTTTTAGTAAACGTTTCACACCGCTAAAACAGATTCATCGATTATGATGAAATAAATTTAAAAATGTTCTTCGGCTTTTCTGACTTTATCGGACAAAATAAGAAATCGTGTCCTTTTTATTCATCGGCTGGAATTAATTTAGTATGGCTAGTTTTTCATAAACATTTAGATAACAGTCGTTTCTCTATCGTTTATCGCATTATATTTAGATTGTATCGCATTATTTTTAATACAAATAACTTGTGACTTTTTCTAAAACTGTCAAAATGAAAAAATAAAAATGTTTTTTTCTACAAGTAGGATAGGATAACAGGATTGTGTTATAATATATAAAACGATATTATACTGAAGATTCATGGACGTTGGGGTAAGGATTTGAAAATTCTTCATTGTTCTAATCCAATTGAACCAATGGACAATGTCGAGTACAATCAAAATGATTAATTGTTAAGTTCATTCATGCGTCAATCTATATATTATAAATACCAGAAGTATGGACCGACGTAATGAAAAATCGTTCACAAAAAAAGAAAAAAAAATTCAGATACCGCAATTTTTTTAACTGAAATAAATCGGACTGCAAATGTTCGGCTGTTTCAAAATTTCACTCAGTAACATCATCACCCTTATGTGTCGTACTGAAACTCAATGCCTCAGATGGTATATGTCCGCAAAACTAATTCAGGGTTTGGATAAAAAAGACTGGATGCGACCGATGAACACTGACAGCTACAACTCCGGAGTTTTAACATGCAACCTAGATTAATCTACCACCGAGATTGACTCGCATAATTCAGAATTAGACCATTGGTAGCCCTTATTTGATTCTAGTTATTTGTATCAATAGAATTTGAAGAAAAGAATAGAATTTGAAGAAAGGCAGAACTGTTACATAAAACTTTAAATTTGTATGTCTCATCATTTAACGCTGTGAACTATAATAAAAAACCCAGGATCATTGTCAACCTCATTTGTGAAAGTTTTAAATAGTCGTGCTTTAAGACTTGTATGGCGGCAATAACAAACAAGGACAAACAAGGCGTACCTTTGGATAAGCTTAAAATATTTAGGCGTTGTTGGTTTTGATATATCTTCCTATATTGAATATACATAAATTATTTTTGGTGTGAGCTCGTTCTGAGGCATAATTCAGTTCATCACTGATTGCCTATGAACCTACTTGAAAATGTTTGTTGCATTTTAATCCAGCGATCGACGCACTGCGTCACTCTGATGTACATAGTCATATAAAGGATTAATTACTCAAAGATTAGAGTAGCCAATTCCACTGTGCTAGTGTACGCCTCTGTTTCTACTTCCCTATTAATTCTGGAACAAAGATTACAGTCTTCGTTTATTCACAGTATTATTTCTATCCAACAGATGGTGGCTAGGGTATGCAGAGGTTTTGGCATCTGAAGATCAGAAGATCCCAAAAACCAGACAAAAAACATTTTAAATATGTTTACCTTTGATATTGGGAAATAGAATTACAATAGTTAAGCACCTCACTTATGATGAATGAAAACTGCTTGGATCATTCTGAATTGTGTTCACTCTTCCCTATGAACGAATCCCAAACTCAAATCTGACGACATTCCACTGTAAACAAAATACTCTTCTTCCCTTCCTTTCCACCTTCCACCAGTTTTAAAATTAAATAAAGAAACAATATCGAAAACTTTGTTTTTCATCGGGCTAAAAATAAAAATGGAAAGCACAAAGAAAATAGAAAATAAAAAAAAATCACCTTACAATGTGGAACAATATTGCAGTTATTTCATTCAGTCTTCTGCAAAATGAATCTTTTGTATTTCTTGAAAGAATTTTAAATGGAATTTTCAAGTGGGCATTCAGTTAAAATGGGCAGGACCATGAAGGCAATGAACGGTTGCATGCTAACTTTGCTTGAAGTAATTTCCAACTTTGAGCACAGTTTTGCCTTTTCCTGAATAGTTTTTTACCCGTTGTTTGATAACGAAACACCATGTAGATGGTTAAAGAACGAACATCCACGGAACCAGAATTATTCTATCTTCTATGCCCACATTAGATTCTACTTAACTTAATGATTTAAAAATGGACACGACCGCTTTCTACGTGTTATGAAGCTTACAGGAATATGTACATACAAATGATTACACACTTACATATGAACTAGACGTTAAACGAGGATGTAGAAATTTTGGATTTAAGCAATTTTTAAAACCGCAATTTCAAAAAATGTTTTTAGCTGGACGCTTGTATCTCTTTAACCATTTTTGTACCGTCGACTGTTGGCTTTACTAAAAGATCTAGTGATGTGACTAGGTGCGTAGCATTTCTGTTTTGTGTTTGGTAAACTTGGCCATCTTTCATTGAAAATTTTTGTTAAATGGTAAGGCGCACCTTGGCGTTTTGTGAATAAGCCAACAAAATTCTCGGATCACCGGTTTTTGATTTAAAAAAAAAAATCATTGTCCAAAAGTGATTCGAAAACATAGACAAAATTGATCTGGGAAAAATGTGACTACGGCAGAATGGCGCTGACTTTACTGTAGGTTCGTTTCATCGAAAATATATTGATTCGTTACGACGTTCGTCATGACGTTATCAAAAAAAAAAATAATGTATGTTCATATGCGTTTGATAAAACACAACTTACAAGACATCTTTGTTCAAATAATGCTGATTGCTCGTTCTGATGAAACGCGTTAAATGCTTCATCCTCAAATAAATACCATAGCCGGTATTTATTTGAGGATGAATTATCTTATAATTCGTCATCATAAACGAAAAGTTTTATGAATGAATTGTTAAATGATTTGTTAAAGACAGGTATTTAAAAAAAACCATTAATCCTTTTGATCGATACAATGAGCAGCCCTAACTTTATCTTCTTCTTTTTTTTAATTTTAAGATGAGTTAAACATAAAACATGTGTTAGCTTTTTTAACCTTGAAAAGAGGTAAAAACAATGGTCGAGGCCAATAAATAAGTAAAATCATTCAAGCGTTAACCTTAACAAAACGTATTTCATCAAAAACCAATAAAACATCTGTTAAGTTTCAAAAGATTTTAAATTATATCTAAGCTTGTGGAAAAAAACTTGCATCATCAATGCATATATCTAGATATCTTAAACACTATCCGCAATAAATCTTCCTCCAATTTATTTTTAAAATCCCAAGACATAAAAGCCAAAAGCAAATAAAGCAAATAAAGCAAATAACACCAATCCAACCGTTTAAAAAAACCGAAAACAGCCCAATCGCCGCATGGCGGTAAAAATAAACTTTTGTTTATCATTTTCACGATGAGACGATGAGATAAACGCAATTCTCACAGGCCTCTATATTCGTAAATACGCCTTTATTAATTTTTGAATTCACATAGGCACACAGATACTTTTGACACTTTCCGAACCGTCATTATACATATTTTGTGTGATGCGATAGAAAAATTTATATTGTGTGTAAATGTCTAAAAATTTTGTCTTGTCTTTATTTTTAAACTAAAAAGTGTTTAAGTTTTTATTTTAAAATCTTGGCACTGCAGCCAAGAGGCAGAAGAGCTTTGTGGACATGAAAAATGTGTCAAAGTAATAAGCAACAAATAATAATCAGTTTGTTCGAGGAATATACTCAAAATTTGATCCTCAGCTGTTTTAATTTTTTTTTTAATATTATATAAGACATAATTCTGCAGCTGTATACGCACATTCTCTTGCTTCTTTATGGTTTTTGTTTATATCTTTGGCAGCACACCAAAATGTCAATAAGCCCTTAAGATTTACTTGTAAGACTTAACAGTTCATGAAGAGATAGGAAGAAAATAATCAGCCGATGGAAATAATATTGGAGCTTAATCTGTATCAATCAACATGTCACATTGTCAGCCAAACCTGGCCCTCAGGCCCTCAACAAGCAAAGAACCGGGAAGCTGCTCCATGTAAGTCACAACTCCTTAAGTGTTTTAAAGTGTATTTACGGGACACTGCCTTATTGACAGACAGGCAGTAAGGCTACGCATGCAACCCAACGCACCGAAACTAAGTTCATTATTTTATGAAAGCTCCTCCGAACCTTGCCATTTTAGATCCGTGTGACATCAACTAATCTGTTGTTCACAATTCGCTCAGCTAACATGGATGAGCAAAGTCTCCCAATGTTTCGGCCTCAATAGGGACGGATAATACTTGATGAGTATTCGTTAGAACCACTAGAATGTTCAAATTGAACTGCGTCATGACACAAGGGCTACCCTTCAATTTTGTGAACTTGAGCATACAATGGCTCACTTACTTTTCTGACAAGTTCTGTTTATGTTTAACATCTTGAGTTCGCTGACCATTTGGAAGAAATTGTTCAATTAAGTTTAACAACAGCCTGGCAGTTCAAAAATCAATTCAAGTTTTAAGACGGACGCATAAATACCGCAGTGCGGTGATTTCAAGATATAAGAAGCGTTTTTAGTACGCTGTACAATGTGCTCGCTCATCTACAAAAAATTAAATTAAATTTAGTAGACTGATTCATTTAATAACTTATTCTTATACTGATAATGCCCGTCCACTACATGCGTTATTTCCAACGGACGTTATAATTTAAACGCCCCTCTTTTTTATCAATTTTTCTATAAAAAAAAAAATTGTTGCAACGTCCGTCGTAACGTGAGTTTTTTTACTACGATATTAAATACCAGGCGAGGATATTTTCAACTTTTGACACACGCTTCTAAATAATATTTCAAAATATAATTTTGAACAAGCTTCGAAAACGAGCACATTTTCATCGCCGAAAGGCAAATGACTGCCTTGTCAATCAGCAGAGGTATGATGTTCGTTCAAAAACAAGGGAGCACATCGACTTGTTCAATTCCAGCGAACTTTCAAACTAAGATCTTTTTCGAATCAAAAGCCTTAAGAATAAAGGTAAAAAACTGTGTATTCGTTTGAAGAATAACAACAAAAAGAAAATGATAGAAAAGTTCTGTATCGGAAAATTTTTCATGAAAAATACAATTTAAAACTGCAAATAATCACGAATATGATTGAAGGAAATAATGATAAATTTTGTAGATTTGCAAAACAAAAAATATTGTTAAACGTTTTTCTGGGAAAGACAAATGGGTTTATTTGTAGCTTCCTATAAAAGCGAAAGACGTTTTGCAAACTTATAACTTTCCATGGGTTCCTGTGAAGACTTTGATAATCAATACTATGATAACCTGCAGAAAAAACATAGACCAATAGAACTTTTTACAGATATTAAAAAGGCCTTTGTGATACACTAAGCTGCAGAAATATTCTAATGCAACTACGAGGTAAAATATTGAACTGCTTTGGTGGCGCTTAAAAGTAAAAATCAATACAGCAGTGACGAAGACATTATGTACGCTGTCCCACACGGTTCGAAATAAGGCACAATTTCGTTTATTTTTTATGTTGACGAGATGCTTTCAATCTTAAAGTGAAGTACAATACATACATACAGCACAGCAATCATCATCGCAATAATGGGCTCATCATTTACGCTAAGAAGGCTATAATAATGAACATTCGCCCATCACATATCCCAAAAACAGTACTGTATGTAAAAGTGCATGATGTCGAATGTTTGCACCAATCTGGATGTCATCTAAGATTGAGTTTTGGAATATAACTTCTCAGCATCGTGGAATTTAAGCTGATTATAATAAGTGGAATGTTCACACAGAAACGATGACAAAGAAAATGCGACTATGCGACTAAAAAGTCCTGACGCAGCAGATATTCAATAGAGAAAGGATAAAGAAAGATCTCGAATGATAATATCACGATTCTAAGAGTTTGGAAATATTTCAAAACCATAATAATTGAGAAATGCGAAGAAATTTTACCTTAAAATTATTGAAAGGGCCATTTTACAATGGGACCATCTCAAAAATTTAAAATTTTTAGGAGGCACAAAAAACTTATTACCCTTCTCATAAGTTATGTCAACGTTGATTTTTATTTGTCTAAGCTTATTAAACCAGGCCAGATATGGATCTATCATTTAAATAGTCTTCTGCAGACTATCCCTGCAGATTTTGTGACTTCTAATTGAGGAAAAAAAATTGAGAAACAAAAAAACAGCAATTGAATTGTTCGACTGAAAAAAACATTTCTAAATTTAAAGTAACTATCAAATTTCTAATTCAATTTTTTGGGGTACCGGATAAATTTACTTAAAAAAACAAATCGCGCAAGAGGAACAAACCAATTTGTTTCTTTGCAACAAAATAAAAAAACAAATTGAATAAAAGAATACCCCTGGAATATGGTACTTATTCGTACTCGTATCAGAAATTGCCGGCGTGCCAAATGTTTGCAACGAATGGAAAAAAATTAACATATACTTATGTGTACTTTTTTTAATACTTAACTTCAACCAGACATCCGCCACATGCGAGTAGTATGAGTATCTCGAACAAACCATTATTCAGCACAAAAAACACCGACAATTAAGCTGGCCTTGACTTTATGCTGTTCACATGTTTGTACGAATGAACTTCTATCTGTGTATAATTCGCTCTGCATACACTTGACGATAAGTAAGAAAGGAATATTTTGATATTTAAATACATCATCTGTTTTTGTTCTCCGGTTAATGGACACAAAGAGAAAAACGCGGCATACAAACAAGGCGCACAACAGCAACACAATGAAGAGGCGGGAAAGCAAAAATTTTATTATCTGCGACCCTATATAGCTTTTGTGCGCTAGTGACCAGATCCGCTTTTAACATGGTGTCTGATTGGATTTGAAAACGCATAAAGGTCAGCAAAAAAAAAAAAAAAAAAAAGAAGATTTTTGCCGCTGTCTGTTGTTGGAATAACTTTAAAATGAAAAAGTATGTAACATGAAACCTGGCTTGAAATTAAGCTTAAATAATCTTTTTTTTTTTTCAAATTGTACAAAGCTTATACCATTCTTAATGAATTCTGACCCACACGTTCAACCTAGCTCCAATCATACCTTCTGCCACCAACTTTGCTGTAATGGTTACTTTATCAGCTGCCGGAATTCTGTCATTGACGCTGCATTGACCGACAGCAGTGTGATGAACCAATCTTCCAAGACTATGTATCAACTAATAATAATTATACTCTGCGAATTAAGTGAATGCAAATAAGTCGAACTCATTAAACAATATTTCATTTTGCTCGCTCTGTGCAACTCGCATCGTAAGAGTAGTTATGGTTTATCTCTTGATTGACCAAATTATGTGAAAAAAATTCAACCAATGGACACTGTGATTCCAACTGGACCAGGTATCCCCTACTTATATTGTACATCGCCAAAAAATAAAACTGTGAGGCAAAGCAGGAGGACTGAGCAATTTGTCACTTTCGACGAATTATGGATACGTCCAAATGATGGAAAAGTGGAAAGACTTGGTTTGGTTCCTTACTCATTGCTACCGCTTATTAATTGCCGTCTTACAATAAGTACGTATGCTATGAATATAAGTATATTTCTAAATATTTGCGAAGCTATTGCTAAAAAATAAACATCCAAATTCCCCATACAAGTTTTAGTTCAGCCTAAGCGCACCATGAATCATGTCCTAAGAGAAACTGAAATCAATGAAGTGAAACATCCTGCTTGTGGTCCTGAAACAATATTAAAGAAAAAACCCAAACGGAGAAGGAGATATGAGGATGACAACACAAACAAATGGGTGAAAACTTCTTTGAAGAAAATTGTCGTACTTAGGGTTCAAGGGGTTATGAATACCCTTAAAGGGCTAGAAAAGATTGTAGTGGAAAAACAAGAAGGCACTGATGCACTTTTTTTTCAATTACTATAAATTGTAATGCGTAATGTGGAAAAGCGTTCTATATTCGTGTTGGGTGGCTTAAAATAAATGAAATAAGACGAGGGTGAACAACATTTAAGCATTCCTGGCTTAATATCAGCCCAGCTCAGAAACAGGAGTTTCAAAAATTTGGGGTTCACAATATTTCTTAAACCTAGATCTAGATTCTTTAATCTAGACATTTCGCGTGTTTTTTTTTTTTTTTTTTTGTATTAATATCAGAATTCACTGACTTAAAGATAAGAGACGTGAATTTTTAAAGAAAATTGGACTTGATAGCCTAACTTAAGCGCAAGTTTATTGAGTAATAAACTTAATAATAATGTGCAAAAGGTCTTAGCTTCGGACATACTATTTTCTACAACGGATTTTCATTAAACTAAAAATTAAGTTTTTCTGAATTCAGTCGCAAGGCATCAGCTGTTCATAAACTTCAAAGCGCTAAGCTTAAAGAGGGGTGAGCACCAATATAATTTTTATCGACAATATATATATATATTAATAAAAAAAAAATTGGATAACAATTCTCGGAATATTTGTCAAACACTCACGGGATGTCAGCAAGATAAGGTATAGTCAATAACGAACATCCATTGAACTAAGAACAAAAAAAAAAGTTACTTTTAACTCCAATTATGGATACTAAAATCTTTCTTTCTTTTCTTTGTTCATCCACTTAAAAATTCTTGAACAAAGTTGACGATCCTTGGTGGTATTGTACTCATCTTAAAACAACGTTTTTTCACAAGTATGAATTTCAATGCAAAAACAAACAAAGACTCCATTCTTTACGCATAGCACCAAAGGATTGGATGACATAAAATCCATTTAACATGTAAGCGCGAGCAAGAGTCTGTATTTGCACTTCATTAGCATCCCAGAGTACATACTATAACTCTGTTTTTTTCTATTATAACTTTCTGCTTTGCAGCTCTGTGAACAATGGTGTAGTCTTCCAGATTCCAGATGTCAATTAATCCGCACAAAAGTTTTCAAAGTTTTAACTGGTTTTATATTTACACGTTTCTTGGCTTTACGGATTTTGGAATTGAATGCAAGTTGACTCTAAATAGGAAAATATTATTACATAACTCAATAAATGAACCCACATGATCCCATACCACCTCATCGAATTTTTATCTCTTAGTCATCGAAATTTAATCATTTCTCTAAACATACTTTGTTGACTAATAAAGTTGACTTAGCAAAAAAAAAATAAAAAAAAAAAAATTAGCTGAATTTGTTCAAAGTTAAATAAATATGTATGTAGTATACATGTATGTATGTAAACAAAGCTGATGAGCTATTCAAAAGAGGACAGCTTAAGAACTTGTGGTCAACTGCCAGTCAACACATTTATGCCAAGTCATCCTGAACACGAATTATGAAAACACGCTCATTTTACTTAGTCTGGCTTTTTGGGTGCGCCGACTGAACCTGCAAAAAATATGAACACATTTTTTAAAGTCTTCCATATTTAAGCTACGAAGTTCGAGGTTAACTAGGATCGGCTTGTGTGCAGATAACTCATGTACGACACAAAAATATTAAAATTCGGGTACTAAGTAAAACTAGGGGGGGACCATATATCGCTTTGACATTGAAAGTTCTTATGTGCTAAATACATTTTCGAAAACACAGTATTGCATTTTCGCCGCACAAAATTTATCGATTAACGATAGAAAACGTTTTTGAAATATTGCACTTCACAAGCGAAAGCCGTTTGGCAGAAATAGGGCGAATTTTGTAAGGAAATATTGGTAAATTTTGAACGAAGTTCGCGAGACTGTTTTGCTGATTGATATACGAAAAAACGTAATCTCGAGTTTGCCTTCAATATCCAATTGACTCAAGAATTGAAACAAGCATCTGCTTCAATATCTCATTTCTGTTCGACATTTAGGGCAACTTGAAATTTACAAGAATTTCGCTCTAAACAAGTTTTTTTTCAGATGGCTTACATTTTTATTAAAAAAAAAAATGCCGGTTTTGAAGCTCGGAAAATCAACACGTAGTCATAAAAAGGCAATGGACCCTAAACTGTCCCCAACGTTTAGCGGATAAATCCAGAGGCGAGACGGACACTCAACAATAATACTGGTCAATCTATTCCTGAAATAGGGGCCGAAACCGTTGAAATCATATTAAAAATTCGGTTGACATGATAGCCTACTGCAAAGTAGCTGGCTTTCAGTCAGTCATTTCAATAAAGCAAAAATAGTTGAAAATTATTGAAGAGCTTTATTTCTAGCCTTAAGAAAACAAAAGGCCCATCCTATAAATTAGGGACGGGAGTCGTCAAACACACTTAATCGACTGTTTCACAACAGCCAAAGCAATGCCATAGTAAAGGTGATCTGCTGCGTGGTGGAAAATCTTGATGGAAAAGATTCAAGTTTTCTTAGGGCTGTATTCAGTATATACATGAGAACACAAGAGTCTAAACACTAACAATTTGATCCTTATGAACGCTGTATAACAAAGCTTACTTAAATGAACAACTCCAGAATCGTTAGAGCGGCATAAGTTGACGATAAGGAAGATATGGTTCAAAGAAGAAAGAGCTTTAATTTAATTATTATTATTTAATTTTTTAAGCCTTAAGTATGTTATGTGATCATCAACTTTTCGTGTAGTTCTAAGCCTAAATATTTTTCCCTTTATTATACTTTTGCATTTTGAGGATTTCGAAGACGGAGGCGATTTAGGCATAGTATCTTAAATATACGACGTGGCGCCAGTCGAAATATTCGCTTAATAAAACATTTCAAAAACAAATGAGCATATGCAGTTTCTCGCTAGATACTGGGCAAGAGTGCGCCTTAAGATTCAAATTTCTACATACTCTTTTTTATAAGAAGCTTTTTCATTACGGAAACGCATAGTTCATGTCCTTTTTCGAAAAAGAAGAGCAAGAAGTAAGATTCAATTTAGTAAAGAACAGTCAATCTATGAGAGACAATTGTCCCAAAACCGATCACCCAATAATATGTTATACATTTTGAAAACTGAAGAAACTGTCAGTTTCATTTGGACATTTGTTCTCAATTTATTCGTTATGCATATCTGGCTTGAGCGAGGTTTTTTGTCAACTTTGTATACTACAAAATTTAGCTGAAGCTCAATATGATAAGATCGTTTAATAAATAACAGTATTACATTCTAATAGATAGTGTATTGGACAAAAACAAAACTCACCTATGAATCTGTGATGCTCCCGAAGGTATTCTTTGCTGGTAAGCCGACATATTTCCTTGCGGCTGTGATGATGATGGAGCACCTCCTTGCTGACTTTGTTGCTGCGACGATGGTCCGTTATCACTGCCGCCACCACCCCTTTGTCCGGGTGGCGGTGGACCACCGACCTGCACTGAAGACCGAATGGCTGCTTCCATTTCATGCCGACAGCGTAATCATTTTATTAGGATACACAAGCGATATCATTATTTATTTTATATATATATATATGTGAATATATATATTTTATATTTATTAACACAGCACAATTAACACTTTTTTTTTTAATTTTTCTTCTTATAATTTGCTTTTCTTTTCTCTGCTCATATATATATATATATATGTATATATATTCTTTATTACGTAAACACAACTTTCCGTCGACTTAATTTAAACAATTCTTACTATATGCGTATTTATTAAAAATAATACTCATTTAAAAGCTGTTGCAGAGTAGCAGGCTTAATATACATACACACTAAATTAATCTTCTTTTATTACTTTATTTATTCATTATAAAAACTGCACAACTAATTATCATATTTATAAATATGTTTAAATCACTTTTAAATTATTATTTTCCTTTTGTAGCAACAGATGCCGCAATTTTCTTTCTTTTTTTCATTCAGACACTTTGATTTTATTAATTTTTTTATTTATGAATTTTATGTACATCTATCAAGGGTAGAATTTCTTTCTTTTATTTTATTCTTTATTAGCATTCGTCGCCTTGTAATGAAAAACTGATGTGATGATGATTTGCTAGATTTTAATATTTAACTTTAAATCACATGAACTTTTTTTATTTAATATTTATTTAGAAAATAAAAATAATTAATATTTAAATGGAACACAAGCTTCAACGCAACAATTTTACATTCTGTAAAAAAAAAACAAATAAAGCAAATGAAACTCTATTTCAAGAATTTGTGCAAAAAAGTGTCGGTTTAAGAAAAATTTCTAAAACTAAAAAATGATTTTATTTATATAGAATTTATACGCGTGGAACTGTGTGGTAAGCATGAGATGCATATGGTCCATGAATTATAATTATTTTTTCGATGATTTATTAAGTATTTTAACTTAAGGTAAGTTTGTATCCTTTAAAAGAAGGTGTCAGTCTGGATGAATCTGTAACGAAACAACAAAAAAAAGCTAAGTTAATTTCATTCATTGCAAAACAATTGTTGATATAATTTTTCTTAAGGAACGATAATTTAAGACTTAGAAACTTAATTCAAGACTGTAAACTATGTTCTAGGTTCTGTTTTTTCCCCAAGTGATTTAAGAGTTCTAGATAGATTTAAGAACATAATTTACAGCGCGAGAAATATTGGATGAAGATGTCTGTTTTTTGAGGCACTGTATTTTCGAGTCTTTAACTCACTTAAAGTTTACTGCAGTGAAAGGCATCGATAAAGTAAACCAATCGAACTGGCAGTACAAACAAAAAATATATGTGTCAAATGCTTTGCTAGCAAAAACATGTACTTTACGACTTTAATTTTCATTTCGTATTTGGATGGTTTTCGTGTTACAATAATGAAAAAGATAGAGCCTATGTAATGGTTGGAAAAAAAATTTGTAGCACATAAAACTCCTTCACAAGGTTTTGAAGCAATTTCGATTAAATGTGTGTAATGTGAAACTAAGCTCGAAGTTTCCTGTTGGAGTAGTTTCCGCGATACGCAGTTTAGCCCTTTTTCCAAAATTTGGAAAATATAATTGTTGCAATAAACATCAAGACGGATTCTAAGCTAACGAGAAAAGTTTGATGTTCTTATTCAACGGCTGCAATATCTGAATCTCTGTGGAGATATTTCATATTTCATTGTCGCCAGTTTGTTGACAATTTTGTACTTGGAGGATTTACACTAAAGTTTAGCGACTGTTCTTAATACTTAGCTTCGTATGGTCAAAATTAGTTTTTTTTTTCGATGGTCGGTTAAGGGTCTTCAAAATTAGCCTTTCAATAACTTTCGATGAATTTGTGAAATCAATCTGTTCGGCTTTTTATCGTAACTCCTAAAGGATTCGTCTTTTTATAGTTTAACCTGTACCGGTTCGTTGTACAGTTTTTATTCGAAAGGTGTCAGGTAACCGTAATTGACTGGTCAAGATCACCCAATCAATGTCTGTCCGTGAAGAAGAATAAAGGAAATTTGCGATGAAAACTGGAATAGTATTTTTAAATTTATTCCTCAATATTTCTTCTATTCGTTTTTCGAACAAATTGGAAATTCTATAATTTTATGTGGACAACCTTGCTGAATCCTCCTCAGTGTTCTCTTCTCTTCTAAGTGCAGAAATCTTACCTCGACGAATTTAGTTTGATTTTTATAACGCTCTTTTCTTTAAAAACAAACATAAAAAGATAAGGCGTTTTTGTTGTGTCAGTCGGGCAAGTAGCTTTACGGTCTTAAAAAAAAGAAATCGACCCAAAGTTGCATACCGGGCAAATTTAACAGAACATGAGAAGAGTTTAAGGCTCTTGGAGATGATGCCAAAGTGATGTTGTAATGGCATCTTTCAAAACATTTGACTGCACTTATAGTCGCACTTTAGATGTGAACTTGAAACTAAGTTTATTCATTTTTAGCACTGCCCAAAAAGCAAATACGTGCATGCGAAAAAACACGTTCTTAACAGACACGTCAGTCGTGCATCTGAGCGTTCAATTCAACATCAAATATCCAACTTAATAACCATTCATTGTCACCGTATTTTCGTTTGCTTAAATAGCAAGTATCTCCTCATGTGTGGGTGTATAAGAAAATCGTTAATCCACCTCATGATGAATAAGTGCTATAAGAGTTCTCACAAAATCATTAGCAGTAGTTAAAAATATGCATACATTTGAATCTTTGTATTTTTATTGATGTTTAATATTGCACATTTAATTAACAATTTCTTCTCTGCGGTTCCCGCAAAATTCTTCTGATTTCTTACTTGGTTTCTTTTTTCTATATTTTATGAAACAACATTATGATGCTAGTTGATTGATTGATTGTGATAGTTGATAAATTGACTCGTACTTCAAGTTCGATGTTTACAAAGGAATGCAATTACGTAATTTTTTTAAACTCATCATTGCATACAGCATAAAAAATTAATTCATAATAATAATAAAAAGAATTAATTTTATGACTTGTTCAAATATGTTTATAAAAAAATAAATAGTCTTCTTTCATTAAGCAACGACATTGAGCTATTCGTTTGTTAAACAAAGTCAGGTTAAACTAGAAACAAAAAATGTTAACCTTTCGCAGAATTATTAATTTTTACCAGCGATACCAAGATTGTAATCATTACATTCTGTTCATTAAGTTCCCGCAAAAAAAATCAGATGTAATTCCGAAAAGTTTGTAAGTAAATATATAAATATAAAAACTGTTAATAGAACGGATGTTTCAAGTTGTTTTGGTTAGTTCTTCAATTATAAACAGTCAGGCAGGCAATAGGTTGATAATTTTTTACCTTCCTCACCTGCAGCACTTTGATTTAAAAACCGAACTTGAACTTATTTTTTCGGAAAAACTTAAGTAAATCTCTTAAAACTCATGTACATTAAAAACCCGAAAATGGCGGGTTTAATTTCACAAAATCTTCTTTTACATTTTATTCAGAAAAACAATGTTTTAATATTCTTTTTGGAACATTTCAGCGTCCACCTGTTTCTTTAATAACTTTACAAAGGCTTAATAATAATTAAACCTGAAGAAATAAAATTGAGTCGATACCTAACCTAACTTTAAAACGACTGGACCGATTTGATTAATTTTATATTCAAATGTTGGATCAAGTTGTTCTTAGGAGAAAAAACATAAGAAAGGTTTCCTGGTTGGTGGCTGCTACTTTTCCCAAGAAAAAACGGTGACTCCGACCGACATGCTATTTAAGAGGTTGCAATTTTCTGTGCGACAGTCGCAAAGTCGGCATTAATCTTGAAAATCAATTTTATGTCGTCTCTTCCCGTGTCGGAAAACAGATTTATTTATTCAAATTCGGGAAAAAAAATCTGGCAATTTATTCAACACAATTCTCCGAGAGAAATTTTGTCATCAGAAGGCTGAAGCCTCTCGAAGTCGGCAAAAAATTGTAAGTCAACTCTTGCTATTTGTAATAAATTTAACACATCTTATTGTTCAAACACTTTGCGACCCTATATATTTCTTGCATCTCCAGCTGTCGTGTTGAATGAATTGCGTTCCAACTCAGTAACTTTACGTGGCGCAAAGCCAATAGCGCGTCAGTGCACATGCAGAGGAAACAACAGCTGGTGTGAGTGAAAGTTTGGCGGAGCATCCGGAAACGCATTTTTGCATTTATTTTCTATCCACTATGGGCAAAAATTATATGTCAGCCTATATACGAATATTGACAAGCTGGTATATAAATTAAAGTCACCAAACCAGGACAACCTGGTTATTATGGATTGGGCTATTGCGAAACTAAAAGTCGACTCTTATTTCCATCGTTTAATCATACTGTCAATATTCAACATAATCATTTCTTCGGAAAATATGGATTCGAAAATATTGATCTGAAAGATTTCAACATGATGTTGCGGATGATTTCCCTGATATTGTGAACTAGAACTACTCCTAAATAAATAATAAAAACTGTCTTGATGCAATCGTAGTTTCTCGAATCTTGTAGAGCCAAAGAGTAACTTGAAAAACATTCTTCACTTCGACGTTGAATTCTGTATTTGTTTCTTCTGCCACCGAGTCAGCTTTCCGAACATATTCAAACGGAGAAAGTGGTGAAATAATCCTCTTATTGTGAAATGAACATCATACTTTTATAAGGTCAGGAAAAAGTTTAAAGATTTGAAACGAGATTTTTATAGTTCTTTGCCTCAGTGAGCCCATCGAAAATTCAACAGCATATTAACTCTTATCAATTTTTCTCAGGTCTATATTCGGATGCGCCATTAGTCATTTGACCAAATAACGACTTGTCTATCAATCGAATTGACAACACCATTACCATATTTTGAAAACGAATTTCCGTCCAATCCAAAAACACAAACTTGTCATTCGCTGACATTGAACCACAAAAACGAATTACTCACCTCTGCGTCGATTCCATTAACCTTTTATCTTATGTTTGACCTTAAGTTGGATTTTTCAAGTTCGGCCGCATAAGCCACTTCACACAATAATTTGTTTGTTCAATTATTATTTTCTCTTTTCGGGCTTATTTAATATTGTATGTGTCTTTGTGTATTTTATCCATACCATCATGCAATGCCCCCACCTGCGTATCACACATCACACGTCTACATTTGATGGTTTCGTTCATTTTGTAACACTGCCTCCAGAAGCATGAGGCTATAGCACGCCCAAAAAAAAATTATCTCAATTTATTATTATCAAGGCTGTTACACGTTGAATGTATACTGATTTCTTATTGTTTAGTTTGATTAAATATATGACATCTTGGCTAGTGGTTAGGACATACTAGGCAAGGTTCATTTCATTTCCCTAAAATAGCCATCGCCATCCAAATAGAGGTTCCTGATTTTTCTGCTTTTATTCCTTATCACAAAACAAAAATTTTACTGCACGTGTCTCAATATATAAAAAAAAATTATTACGTTGTTCAAACAAGATTGGGATACAAAGGAAAAAATTCAAAATAAAAAATATTTATAAAAATGTATAAAAAATGATGGAACGGATGTCGGGACTTTTTTTTTGAGTTAATTGCAATAATTTTTCACGAAGATATTCATACGTTTTTTTTTTTTTTTTGTTGATATGAACACAATGAATTGATTTTTTGGTTGTCTGAAGAAGCGGTGGTAAAAAAAATGCGCATCACTCGTATTTGCGCGAACGTGTACAGGGTGGTTATTCATAATTTATTTACAAACGTTTTGCTTTCAAAAGAAGATTTTAATATCTTATTAGTTCTGCAAGATTTTTAAGAGAAGCAAAAAAGTAGTAGAGGTAATATAAAAAAAGTTGCATTAACTCATAAGTGTTTTAATATAGATTTTTTCCAATGGTCAGGTATATTAAAAGGGCCTACATATATCGATTGGAAGGGCGTTCCACAATCAGGTAGAATAAAAGAAGAACTGACGTTCGGACGGGCAAGAGTAGTTTGCCCAAAGCAAATTTTCCCAGGCGTATTCAGGTATTTCAAGCTGATAAGCTTGCATATTATTATGCAGCAGAGCTACGACTTTGTATATAAGTGGCTGATTTGTTTTCAGTGGAAGGACACATGGTCAAATTTTGTTTAGATTGAATACAAAACAGGCTATGCTGTTGTACGAGGCGTTTCATTTTCTTCTAGATCTGTAACCAGAGCATCAAATGATCTCGCATCAATTCAACCGCATTGGCAGAAGCAGGATTTCCACATGTAACAGCTTTGATAGTGTAGGAATGAAAGGTAGCGTTGCCCAACCACGTAGACCACCATAAAACTTACATGTAGTGGCATTTGCATTTATTTTTCGTCCGAGAATTAGCAATGCTTTAGACTAATGAGCTTTTAGAGACGTCCCGTTCTTGGTTGACAAATTTAACTCCAGTCTTCATTTATCAGCAAAGTTGATTCCTTACACAAATGCTGGGCAAAGCTTAACTTGATCTGTGCGTCATCTGCGAACAAATGAAAAGTATTGTGCTTAACAATATTGGGTGGCTCGTTCACCAAAAGCAAGATCATCAGTGGACCATGGATTACTGGTAACGGATGAGAAAACTGTTCACCCACTACAATTCTTTGGCTTCTCCCGTAAAGGTAGGAATTTATTGGTTTTTTTTAGAGCCTCGAAAACTTAAACTCTTTTCTGAGCCATCCACAAAAATTATATACTTTTTCTTTTTTAAACTCTACTTGGCTTAGTTGCGATTAGTTTCCTACAAAAATTACCCTCGAGTTTGTCTTAGAACATTCAGATTTTTGGAGACTTTATAAAGTCTATTACACCAAGGTTTTCTATTTCCGATAGTTCAGTTTGGGGAATAATCATAATTTGGTATTCTCAATTTTTAAAATAAGTCTACTTATTGCACAATACTGTAGGTTTTCACCCGCAATGTATTATAGTTTATCATCTGCGAAAAGAACCAACTTGCTAAATTTTACTACTTTATCAACAACAAAAGTATTTACTTATTTCTATGTTAGTTCTGGACAACACACTGTTATTAACCAAAATTTTTGATTTCGTCCTTAATTGAATGTCTCAAACCGTTTCCGTTTTTGTCCTTTTATAAACTATTCTGACAGTTTAAAATGCATATTAGTGCGATCCACCATATCAAAAGCACGTTTACAGTCTTACTAATAACAAAATGTATACACATTTCACTTTTTCTAAACCTTTTCCATACGTTGGTACCTTATTAATTGGTTGATATTCACTACAATTCAACGCATTTGTAACTTTTTTGTTTGTATAATTCATGGCTCCTTCCAAGAATTTGGAAATATGCCAGCACTTAATGACGAGTTTATTCTACACAAATGAGCACTATTCAAATAAACATTTAAGGAATATATCATTGTCTATAACTGGGCAAAACCTAAAATCTAAATTGCATTCTTCAAAAACATAATTGGATTCGGAAAATACCTCAAACGCTTACTTCATCTGCTTGGATTTCGTGAAGATACATACAATTTCCCGGACGATTTTAACGTATGTAGAGATGAGTCATTGCGGACTTTTTTGTAGAACTTTTTCATTTGTAAAGTTATTCTTTAGAAAATTATTAAATATCTTATAACGTAACAGCTGCGTTGCGAAAAACGCGTTCCTCGACCGTTAATTCGTCGACCTAAGTTAGATAATTTGTTGCCGAGAAAAGTACTTTCATTATAATGGGATAATATAGAGCCTAAGCTCATTGAAATAATAGTGAACGAATTTTTGGATAAGAAGTTTCGAATATTTATCATATTTATGGATTTTTACTATTTCTGTCGAATTTATCACCGATAATGTTACTTTCAGTCCGGGTAACGTCGTCAAATTTAACGTCGACAATAAAGTCCTGTTCCATTTTAAATATACATATTTATATATCTTTTCAGCTGCTTCCACATGTCGTTCTGGTTGTTTGATTTCTCTATTTTACTGGACAAACGGATTGATTTGCTGCGTTCAATGGAATTTTTGTGATAATTGCGAAACGTTTCATAGTTTTCCCAATCAGATATGATATTTGTTATAAAAAAAGTGTTTAAGATCATTTGAGAAGAATACCGCCTTTGGGATTCATGTTTCATTGGCAATGGTCAATGGGGCCGAATGTTAGGAAAGAAGTCCGTCCGAAAGATGTACGTGAGTTCAAGAAATTAGGAAAGACTGAACTTCTAATTCAAGGATCAGACACGAGCGTATGACAGGGATATTTTTTTAGAACCTGGAAGGGGCATACCCGGAGCCTTGAAGGTTGGAAGGGTTCGTTAGAGGATGGATGGACGAATAAGTATTCAAGACTATTATTAAAAATATCGCAAGGTCAAAAAGAAGAAGGAAATAAATGCAAAAAATGGGACACGAGAAACGTTTTGATTCATTCGCGTGAAATATGTTGGATCAAGAACAGATACGTGAGGAACGCAACTCGATAATAAATGTATTAAAGTGTGGAAGTCGCAATTGGTAAGGCGCCTGACTTTTCATAGATCAATTGATAGGCCCCAGGTTCGATTCGTAGACCAAATCTTGCAATTTTATCTACTTTTCGTATTCGGTCCAGTCACTATGTGTTGTTGAAATCAAATTAACACTGATATCACTGGAGTGGTCGACCGCAGATGATAGTGTAACTAGTTGGTTAATTATGCTGTATTGATTGCTTCATCGGCTTGTCGTGCTGGAGTTCCAAGTTTGAGTTGTCAAAATAATGATTTGTGTAGATGGTTTGTCATTAGGTCTTATCACCTTATGGCGAATAAAATACTACGAATTGCGTGAACACAAATAAGTTCATATGAACTTTTTACTGTTCGAACTCCTTCCCAAGAGCAATCGAATCCCAAATTCATCTGAGTTTCCAGCCACTACAGTTATTGAATTCCATTCTCAATAACAAGGGTAGGCCAAATCCCATGAAGGTTTGAAAAAAAAATCTGCCAAGATACAACTCAGATCTGTTGATATATTTATTTTGTTCTCGGAATGTGAATGACTAAAAATAACATTTCGAATTGCCAGCTGTAAAAAAAAATCAACGTTGTGTGTTAAAAAGACCACATTTATTCATGCACCCTATAAAACATGCACAGAGCACAAAGATAAAAATGCTGTTTACCAAGTTTCTTCAATAAAACACGCTAAACGAAAATCTACGAACTACGATTAGATCAAGTCACGACTCAGATAAAGAATATAAAAAAAATTGATAATAAAATAAATAAATATTAACATACACACTCACGTAATCTTGCCAGTCGCATGAATAACACATCAAAATCTTGATATTTAAACAAATATATGAGTTCAAGAAAAAATAGCAACAAATACACACTTGACAACAAAAGAGAAAACGAAATAAAAACAGCGAAATAAAAGTTCAAGAAAGAAAAAATTTATAGTAAATATTTATATGAATTCAAAAGAGTAATGAAACGTTGTTTCCGCCAGGCTAAACAATCATGCCGTTGTAACAACCTAAAAGTGGAGGCCATTACCAGCAACGACCGCCACGTGATGTAATAATTTTGCCGCCATAAAAATACGAGTAATAATAAACAAAAAAAAAATACATTTATTTTAAGGAATATACTATTGGTGTGTGTTTTTCTTTTTTTTATTAATTTAACGTAAGTGTAACTCATTATCTGACGTGCACACTTTTAAATGTATTGTGCTGTGGACTATGGGAACACAGGTCAATGTGCTGTGGTCTCTATTGTAGTCGATTGACATGAATCGATAATGAAAGGGCAATTATGCGCGATTGGGTGATAAGTAGTTTTTTTTTTGCATTCGCGCACATTTTTCTTCATTTTTTTTAGTTTAACGATTTCTTTTCGTTAGTTTTCGTTCGATTGATTAGGCGTTTTCATTTTTTTTTTTCAAGTGTAAACTCTGTCATAGTGTGTGACCTTAATTGTACTTACTACTTTATATTATGAACTAAATTATAACAGAGATCTTAATGTGATAATAATATACGAGTAAATCTGAAGAATTTCAATAAACAACAACAATAAGATGACTGTACTGAACTGATAGATAAGAAATGCATCCAGATTTACAGAAAAGAATAACAAAGGTAATACCTTACTAAAAAAAAAAACATTTCGATAATGTATCTAATCCAGCAAGAAAATGCAGTAATCAGGAAATTTTAAATCAATTTAGCTTACAGGTCACTGCGAAAATGAAATATTTTGGATAAACTCCGTGCAGTCATTTACGATTTGTTACGTTAAAGTTACTAGCGCTTTTGTTAAAATAAAGAACATAATGGCATATTAAAGAGACTATTTTATAAAAACTCGCTTAATGCCACGATAAGGATACATCCTCAATTAATGTAAAAGCCAAACTCTTTTGAAAGACGGTGAGAGATATAGCCCCTCAGCCAACGCTAACTTCGAAAACACATTTCACGGTAAACGTCCTACATGAGCTCGGATATATTGTATCATGTCAAATTAAGTTCTGCAAAGTCGATAAGTCGTGGGCGTTTTTGTAAAAATATATGTTAAAAAAAAATAAGGCTGTGTTATGTGAATACAGATAAAACATAGAAATACGATGACAAACTTAAAAAAATTCTTAGTACTTTTACCAAACAAATTGTGTTCGTCGTAATCAACGCAGTTTTTAACATATGTAGATGCTACAACTTGACTTACAAAACTATTGTTTAACGTAACTTTATCCATCATTTAGCGTCATTGTCTGTCAAAAACGTAACGCAAGTCAAACGCAGTAGCATTTCAAACAAAAGCGTGCAATTCCTTATTACACCGTGCTGTGTTTTAACCGATGACAAATCTTTATTATGTAATTGTCGTTACGTTGATTTCCAAGTTCCTGAGGGCAGCTTTTTTTTTTGTTTTTCTCGTTCGCAGATAGTGTGCGGTTGACGTTTGTCGAAATCCACAGACTTTTCGCTTTGCTATTTAAAAGCCAATACCTTTGGCGCACGAAGCGTATTAGTTATTTTTTCCGTTTTTTAAATGTTCGTTTTTATGCTGATAAAACTTTTTGCCATTTTGTTCAATCGAACAACTGAAATGACAGTTTTCATTAACCTATGGTGCGGAGCACCTTATTTTGATTATTTCCCAAGACGACAAAGCGCCCAGCAGTTTCGAGTTTGCGATAATTTTAGAATTAAAATCGTCTTAAGTTACAAATAATCAATTTTGAATGATAAATAGAACTTTTGTTTCTTCCAAGTTTAACGCAAAGAGTACGTCCGCGTACGCGTAAGTTATAACATGCGTTTTTCAAATTCAGGGAGAATTTATTAAGATTTTGCTTTAAAATCATTGTTCATCTTTTCCACTTATTCGTAGGAGCTCCTGTACAAAATTTTTCGCTTTCGAAAATTGTTTGTACACATAAATAAAAGTCAAAACTTTTTTCGGAGCGAACGCTTGAAATATAAACTTCGCGCAAGTTTAGGCATAACAATAAATGATCATCAGTTACCGGGGCTGTTTTAAAGATCCCTGATATGGCCCTTAAACTATTTCGAATCATTTGACGCATAAAGAGTAAATAACTGCGCCATAGCTCCATACTTGAGGTAACTACCAAATTTTGCATAGACCGATTCAATTCAATTTATTTCTTAACATTTTATTTAAAAAAAAAAACTATTGAAGATACCGGAAGGGAAACGAAGAAGCTGAAAGATGAATATAGATGTATAAGAAGAAAGTTAAGAAAATCGAAAAACGCCATCTTAAAAACGTGTTAAGACTCTGATTTGTTTAATGTTTAACGGTAAAGAGATCCAAAGACGAACGCTATTGACAAAGAAAAGGCGCGATGAGTTTAAGTAATTAAATGACGGTGGTACAATATTAAACGTTCACGTAGACTGGCAAAAGTTGATATTTTTAAACAAATAAGCCGGCGACTTTGTAAGAATATTCACTTTCGGACTTTTAAGGTAGATGTCTAGTCTAGACAACGGTAAATGAGCTCATTTTATAACGTTTATTTCTCGGCTTCTATGCTAGATAAAACAATAAACTTTTACCCAGGACATGATGATAAGCATAGAGAATAGCAAAGTTTTTTTTCTATTTTTCTCCAGCATTTTATTAAAAAAATTGTAGAGGGCGCCAAAGTCGAGGCTGACGAAATAAAAAATGTCTCCATGACGGACAGTTATTTTCCGGATCTCCGGGTTCGAAACAAACACAAAAAACATCATTTTATAGAGGAAGGTTTGCCACGTGGCAATTCACCGCCGTTTGATAAAAATTTACAGCAAAAAAATGACGACATTAAAAAAATATTGTTCAAAAATTGACCTATTTTTGCGCCGTTCACGCAATTTTGATATTGTGAATTTTTATTTTTAAGTGGTGAACCACCACACAAAACACCTAAATAAAGGATCGTACAAAATTTTATCAAAATCGATCGAGCGTTTTCAGGAATAACCTGTCTGCCAGTTGAAAAAAAGTTATTTCGAGGAAAACGCTTTTAAAGTTTTCTGTACAGTCCCATTTTCGAACTGGATTGCTTCGTTACACCGTCAAAATCACACTGAAAGCTTGTAGAAAGCAAAAATTTGATTGAATCTGCATAAGACCGTTGCAAGTATACCGAAACAAAGGATCTACAGCTGGCGCTCGGGACTCCAGCTGCCAACCCCTCGCTCATACTCGTCCCTAAGCAAAACGCTGCAACTTTTTATCTATAGCGAATTTCGTCACCAATTTTCGATAGGTGATTATTGACATCACAAGACGTGGCAAAATCGAATTTCTGAAAATTCTAGTTAAGACACCTGCCTTAAAAACTTGAAAAGAGTGCAACAAAAGAAATATGTATGTCTGGTCGTATATTCGCATACCATTTAATATACATACCGAGTAATGTCATTAAATGCAACATGAAGTTTGTTTTCAGATGAAGAGTCTTGTTTTGGATAAATGACTTTTGGCTTATTGAAGCCGTGTTTAAAATAAAATTAAACTATAATAATTGAGTTGACATATTTGTTGGAGGATAGGTTGTCGCTTACTCTGAAGCCAAAACTGGTAACGGACTTACGAAACGGTATAATAATTGACTGGATGAAAATAGGGGGAAGTCACCTCCGCAGTATTCTTTTTTCGGTATTACGATCGCCTGTGTCTTCCCTGAGTTAAGAGTAAGCTGTTCATTTTCAACCAACTATCATACGAATTTTATTAAAGTCATCATTCATTCTGGCTATTTAGTCTTCAATGGGAAGAATAAAGAAATTTTAATATAAGAACAAATATTTTCAAAAAACTGCAATTCCAAAATTTATTAAGTAACAAACACAGAGGAAACGTTCCTTACAGTTTTCAATTTATGAATTAAAATAGAGTCATTCTCAGTCATATTTGTTCGACTTGAAGTCGATCAACTGTTCAATATTACATATATTATAAAACGGTTCCAAGAAGAAAATAGGATTGAAAATAAGCCTAGGAACGAGGGTAGAAAAATCTTGAACAATGCAGTCGAAAGGTTTTATTTGCTTGAAATAAAAATCAAAAGGTAAGTGCTCCGGAGTTGGCTGAAATGGTGAAAACCGAACTTAAAAACAGTAAGCCCTGAAACGGTAAGACATGCAATAAGAAGAAGAAACGTCAGAAGTTTGCAAAGAAGCCCCAAAATGATACAGAACAATTCTGGAAGCACGCAATTTTCAACGATGACATCAAGTTCAACTTGTTTGGATCGGTTGGTCGCCAGAGAGTTCAAAGAAAAACGGAGTTGAATCCGAAACATTTAACATCCACAGTAAAACACAGCGGTGGGGTCGTTTTCCGACGGCGGGGGTTGGCAACATATAATAAGAAATGGGATAATGAATCAGTTTGTGTACATCGTCATTCTAAAAAAAATCTCAAGGAAAGTGCCACTCGACAAGGTCTACAAAACAATTTATTGTTTTACAAAGAAAACGACCTAAAACACACCGCTTAAAGAGCGCGGTGGTGTCTATATAACTGGTTGAAAATCTGTGGGACCATTTTGGATTCAAAAATAAGAAAACATCAAATTACGGGAAAAAAGAGATTGAAAAACGATTACTTGAAGAATGGCATGCAATAGACTTGTAGGTTACTCTAAAATTAGTTGAACCAATGCCAAAAAATTTTAAAGAAGTCACTAAAACCAAAGGATATATAATAAGGCATTAAAAATGCTTCTTATTACTCCTTTTTTTCAAATCATCTCAAAAGATTGATGTGTTCGAATACGAATGTGTTATTTAGTTTTAATCTATCTTGTAAAATGAATTGTTTATGTTGTAATTGCTTTGCACAAAAATGTTTTTTTCTATTTTTTTTTAAGATTAAAAATAACATAAAATAAATGAATTTCTTTTTTCTTCTGTTCAAATTATTTGTTTCCCTTTTTGGAGCACGTGAAGGCATGAAATACGAAGTTTACGAATATGACTGAATTTCATTTTATTTCATTTAAAAATCGTCATCTATCACTAATGTATTTATTGGAAATTCTAGAAACAAATTGTATTTCGATTAAATTTGCTTATTTGCCTTTCAGGTAATTAATGTTTGAAAAGGGCGCAAAACTTCGAAACATCTAAATTGTAAAACTAAAGTCGCCAATCCAAAATCGTCTTGTTCCGAAATGTGGTCGCACCAGTTCGAGATACTATAAGTCGTCAAATCATAACATATGTACATATTTCACCTATACTTATAATATATTTATAAAAACGAAAATATTCTTCACTTAACTATGCCCTCTATTTAGGTTAATTAAAGTTAACTCGAGATCTTTTCATATTTTATAACATCTAAGTCGGCTATATAGAGCGAAACTTGACAACACAGCATTTTGTGTTTCTCTTTCACATAACTTTTTTTTTAAACCTCAAACTGACAACGTCGCATTTTTTGACGTTGTGTAAATAATACACTGCAAACCTACACATTTGTAGATTCCCACTATACACAGTGCTGTAATTCAGCAATCCAGTTTTTTTTTTTTTGTTCATTTGATTTGTGTCATGTTCGTATAGCATTAAGAAGACAGAATTAAATAAAATAAAAAAAAAAATAAAAAAACTGGCATGTACCTCCAACTGAACTCAATCTGTAACACAGCTTGTATGTGTGTGCGTGTACAGTGAATGGCTGTTGGAACGATGATAATTGATAAACATTTTTTTTATAAATAAATAAGAGTAAATACATGGGGCAGAGAATTAAGTTGCTTCTGATGATTTTACCTGCACACGTTGGGTTAATCATTTAGACACAGAAAAAAAAAATTAAACTACATAAAAAATCCAATGTTTTTTTTAATATATTTTTGGAAATTAAAAAAATGTAGCTAATTACCTTGACACAACACTTGACGACAAAGCTGTATGTTATTTTTTATTACAAGTCAAATATAGATCACAGTTTAGGTAAAAGACAATGATTTAATATGTTATATTTTTACTTAACTTTGTTTAATCTGTATCCATTCTATGAAAATATTGTTGTAAAACCGTTTCCTAAGTTTAGCATTTGTTTCAAAGAAAGAAAAAAAAACCTATGAAAAACATTTTAGAAATGCTTCTAATTTTTTTTTATTTTAGTGTGGACGGTTCGAAACATGTTTCTTTGTGTAACTATATATTTTTCCAATTTTGTTTTTGAAGATAGATTGGAAAGAAGTTAACTGATAGCGTCGCTCTTTGTAAGGAAACAAAAAAAAATTAAGTACAAAACAAAGACAGTAGCAAAGATTTTTTTTTAAATAAAAATAGTTCATGTTTAAAATAGCAAAACGAGCTCAAAATCTGTAGTTTATATGAATATATGTACATAGAAATATAGCGAGGATGTTAAGTGAGGATTTCGAATTTCTCATTAATTAGTTTAGTAATAGAATAATAAGGATAAAAACGGTTTTCTAATTTTGCGCTACTGGTGATTTCAATAACTCTTCGATTATTTATTTTAAATTTCAAAACTAAGCATATCTCGTATTATATCCGAAATTTACGAATGTAGAGTTTATATGTAGATATCACTTCGCTTAATATTATTAAATTAAGTTCCCCTGTATTTCTTTCTGCTGCAATAAACTCAAAACTACCAAACAAATTTTCATTGGGGTTTCACCAATGGAGAGAATAAATTATGGAGTATTATTGATAAAGTTTTGTATAAATTGGCTGAAATATGACGATGATTGTAACTCAAAAATTTGCCTATTTTGCGGGCGCAGCGAAAACTTCAAACGACACATGAAGGACTGCGTGTGTATAGTACACATCTTAACCTAAATAAAAATCAGCCTACCCAAAAGTCAACCAAAATATGTTTAGAATCCAACTTCATAATCAGGGTGATTAAATACATGTACATTCCTCTTTAAATCATTTAAATCGGACTTATTCTTTAAAAGCTACAATGGTTACATTAATTCTTAAAGTAAGGTTTATGCGGCGATTTGAGTGAAAATATCAACACTTAGCCTAATAGTTTAATGCATAATTCCTCTACGTTCATCCTTTTTAAATCAGATAAGACCATCGTTTTTTGCATCTGTCTGACTGTTTAGTTCACACCTTTACCACTTAACCCATTTTGATGAATTTAATGTTTTGGTAACAACATTTTTATATGCTTTAGTTTTTGAGATTAGGTAAGATACTTAAGTAGTTAAAAATTCTGATTTTTTAAAATCAATATTATTAGTAAGTTTAAGTTCACATAGTGAATAAATTTAAATAAAACTCAAAAACTTTGAGAGAAAATCGAAGTTTTTTTTGAATTCTTCAAAATAATTAAAACTAAATAATATTAAAGTTAAAGGTTTTTCTAAGTCACAACGAGATCAGCACAAGGATTTTATAATATCCAAATCTTTATAACATTCTATACACAAAATTATAAAGATGTAAAGTTAGAACTCACCCGATTTCAAAAATGTTATCAGCAGTTTTTGAAATGGACTTCAAGATGAACGCGGACTGAAGATTATTGCGTTTCAATAAAACTGTTTTTTTTTCTATGTAAAGGATTCCAAACAATTACAAATATGACTACTTCAATGTGTTTCAATGTGAAAGGGATAATTCAATGAAAATATTAAATTGAATATACTTTTTCGAAAAGGGCACATTTCTTAATACTCAATCTTTTTAGAAAATGAAAAAGCTTATTACTTTTAAAAATATAATATTTACAAAAAAAAGTATTACAGTTTGGGGCCATTAGTAATTGAAAGTAACAGACATATTTTGATGTTGATAAGAAGGTATCCACAGAGAGCTATTGAGAATATGTTTTGTTTTTTTAATAAAAGTATCTGTTAAAATGTGGTTCTCCTTTCTCCCAATTGCATGTTCATTGGTGCAATGGATGGTCGTCATATAGTTATATCATAATCTTCTCGCAGTGGTACAATGGTACCTTAAACGTTTTGCCGGAGTAGATTTGAGGTATTTTTGAGTGTGGTGTTTCTAAAACAGTTTGCTTTGGACAATTCTCAGGAACAGAATAATGAATTTACAAAAATATGAGATATAATCAAAATCAAAAAGTAAAAACATTCTCCTTGCATAAACAATGCCATTGGGATCAATATGATAGCCGTATAAGTTTTAAGGGACCAGCCACAGTTGAAAACAGCAAATGGGTTCTTCATTTGATGCAATAAAATACTGTTGGAAGTCAATAGTGGCAAATACAAATCAAATCTATTCTCGCAATCGTCTACCCCAACCTTCTAAGAAACATATTTCCCAAACGGATCTTTTCTTCCAATAATCTATTCGATCGATGCGATCTTGTTATCTCTTGGGAAAGAGCTCAATTTTTGATCGCACATCATAAACAGAGCAAACTCTGCCCTTGGATTTATTAAACGATAAAAGTCTTTTATCTTTAAGGGTCCTAGTCCCTCGCCTATCAAGTTCGGTGGCCTTACTACGATGTACAATCACAAGGATCGAAGCAGTCGCGTTTTGCTTTACGTGGCCTTCGACATGGGTTAACCGAAACAACCTAAGTCTGTTAACCGGCTCAAACTGATCAATTTACAAACCCTTGTTAAACGAAGTGATGTAGTCGGTGTATTTTTCATACATCAGTTAATAGCTAGATCCCCTTTCTCTTCTTCCATCCTAAGTATCCTAAAATAATTTTCACTCTTGAAGAATGCTTCTCTTAGCTTATTATTCCTATAATTTCAACTTCTCTAAAATATCCCTTACATCCCGTTGAATTTTGCTCCCTCCTCCTAAAATCCTTCTAATTTAAGCTCTTTTTTTATGCTTAGTTTGAGCTTGATTCCAGTTTAATAAACAGCTCGGAGTGTACTTATGTATAATTAATCAATTATTCATTGTAAAATTTGAATCAAATGAATAAAATTTTAAAGCTGTGGTTTAAGCAATTATAAAACATTTTTTTAGTTAATTTTTTGAAAAAGCAATACAGGAAATAGGTACCTACATAAATCTCTGCCAATATGTAAAAAAATAAATGGTCGTCGACAAATGAACCCAAAATAGTCATTGAATGAAAATGTGGCAAGTTGGCTCCTCCAAGAAAGAGAAAGAAAAGGTTTTCCTTCTTGTGGAATGTATAATTTGGAAACAGTGTGTGAGTCGAAATTCAGGATACACAATCGATGATGACTTTTTAGGATTTTAATAATTAGCTCATTGGTTTATTTATTTTATAAAATATTTCCAAGGTTGGGAAAATGTTCGAAAAAGGACAATTGAACTTTTTTCGACGTCTGAAAGACGAATAAATGTTTTATAACAATCACAACGTTTTTATTAGCACAATATTACCAAGTAACAAGAACTTCCCGCAATGTTCTCGACAGAGTGTCTTGGAGCGGAGCCTAATAACTAAATTAAGTTGATATGCTCTTCTTTTTTTTCATTTAAAACCGGAGGCTATGTCAAAACGTAAATACCTTAATCGGACAAGATTTGCGATGATTCCGACTGTGTGTAATATCGTGCTTTAAGTGCAAGGATCCTGCCACCAGTGCTACATCATTTACTACCGCTTTTCCGTTTTAACAATAACTTTGCCACTTAAGTATATTATATATTTTTATTATTTGTACCATAATCATCATTTACAACTTTTAAAAAAAAGATTAACATATTGGAGACGGAGAGGATGAGAACTGCACCATGCAAATAATTTGACCGTCGTATCCTGCTACGAGCCAACCTTCTTGTGGAAGACTATGAAATCCACAGGGTGCGACAGTTTTGTGAATGACGTGTACAACGAGACTTTCACTGCGACAATATAAGGACCATAACGAAAAATGTTCATTCTTGGTAATGGTTGACTTTGGAAATAACATTAAAAACGAGGAGATTCAGAAACGTTTGTTCAGATTACAATGGAAACGAATGGGGCGGCGCGTACAGGAGGAAGTTTGTCCACCCAATTAATTTATTTATAACTATAATTTTAAATGGCAAATACCTCAAACAAAGACACTAAATTTTCGTCTTTAATTTTTCTCTAACATTTTTCTGCAAAAGGAAGCGTTAAGATTGCGAGATGTAACTAAAAAATAAAATTTATCATAGAAAAAAATTTTTTATAATTAAAAATTCGTTGTTTAAATATTTACATTTGATTGCATAGTTTTAAGCTTACGTTTTGAAGTGTCCTTCTCAATAAAACGCCAAAATGTTTATTGTCTTATGAAATAAACGTGTCATTTTTCATAAATTTATGAATAAAATATTTTGAATGAAATTTCCAATTTTTTTATACACTAAACATATTGAGAAAACATATTTTTTTTGGCAAAATTGCGAAAGACAAAATAAATAAAAAAAGGCAAGAAAGCTGAAAAGAGGTGAAAAGTGCTAATGACTCGCACCAAAAGTCCTTATATGGATTCAAAATTAACCGACAACTAAAATTTCAATTCAAAGATTTTGAAATGAATAATATATTGAAAAAAATGAAAATGTGAAAGTTAGGCAATGTTTGGTGTGAGCAATTTGAATTTATGAAAATAAACTGCTGGTAGGTTTGCTTTTGCCCTCTGCCAAATTTGCAATAATTAAATAAAGAAATCAGCTATTCTAAGAAACATGTCATTAGTTTCAGAAATATAACGATTATTTTAAAAGCTGAAAAACCTTCTTCGGGATCGGCAAGTCAAACAAAATTTGCCTTTCATAGCCAATAACTTAGAAAATCCTAGGGCATTTACAATGGTCGACTTAGAACTGATTATATTCAAAGACTTAGTTTTACGTGACACCCGCAAATAAAAAAAATAAAAATAAGAAAAACTTAGATTTCAAGGCATATATACTTCTTAGTAAAACTCCTGGCCATCCTTTCAGGATGTGTAAGAAAATCTGAAAAAAATTTACCACCACGTCGCTTTTTCATTCGATGAACCAGATAGTTATAATTTGTTTAAAGTTATTTCCAACGACAAAGCGTTGGAGATGCTTTCTAATGAAACTAACGAGAAAAGCGTACTGCCTAGGTTCTTACAAAATTGCCGTTTAGCAAAAACTTCGAGTTTAAAGTGTCTACACAAAGATGGATACCACTGAATATTGGTTTGATAATGTAAATTAAATTGGAGCCCAATTTCATATCGATGGACTTGGAGAAAAATGAAGAACTGCTAGACTGACATAACAGTTGGATTCTGGGACGAGGATTTGATGCATGTACGTTTGCAAAAGGCTTACGAAGGAAACAATTCTCTAGAAATTCCTGTCGAGATTTTTTTTAAAAACTTATAATGTGACTTATCGGAGCTGTTAAGTAGCTTAAGCTATTGAAAGATAATGGATTTCAGTGCCATTAGGCGAGAGACAGAGATTTCTCAAAAATGCCATTTCCTCGTTTGGGTGTTTGACTCGAATTTGGTATACTCTTAACTCTTTAAATTGTATTTGTATTTACATTAATCTACCACAGACTGTTGGTGCAATGGAGAATTCGATATCTGTTAACATTTTCCAAGAAACTGTGGGTTCCGTAATCAATCATTTTCATTTTATAGTAAAATGTTTAAACTTATCACCAGACAACTCAGTATCATTGAAAATGTGAATGCTTTTCAATATACACTAAAAACAAGAAAAAGAACTGATGCTTGCATAGAAAAAGGGTAATTTCTATTAATACATTTTATATCTTATCAGTTCAAACACATTTGTCTTTGAGGAAGACCCAGGTGTTATATTGGTTACCAAAAGCTAGAGAAGTTTATGGATCTGCAAGGTGTGAAACAGTCACCTGGTCAATGATACGATATCTCTTACTGATAGTGTTATCTGATATAAATGTAACTAGAGCAACGGTTTCAAAATAAAGTTAAATAAGTAAACAAATAGAACGATTAGACACATTTATCATGATTGTTCCCGTACAAAAGCAATAAACGTAAAGATTCCAAGCCCTGCGGACCTTTTAGAAATAACAAACAAACACCTTATTAGATGCAGATAAAAGATAGCCGTTTACTACTTTATTAAAAGCATACCTACTGCTTATGTATGAGGACATCCCGTACTCGAATGAATATTGCAAAATATTAAAAAAAAAATTAAAAAACGTAATCCTAAAACCACATTGGTTAATTAATTGTTAAGCCCATGAAAACAGCATACTTACAATTCCCGGCTATTGCTGATAATGTCATGATCACGACACAATAGTTCAGTCGTGATACCATGCGAGAATTTATTAAGTGCCTTATAGCTTAACTGACTGATAACCTTTAAAAAATGTGACAACAAAATATTTACAATATGAGAGTGCATATATTTGTACAACGTATTGCAGCTGATAAGACAGATTAATGGCGATAGGCGAAATAACACAAATTAAGCTAATCCTTTTTCAAATCAAACAAAAAAAATAATATTGGCGAATTGGAAAAAAAAGATATTGGTGTTCGAAGAGACTTTAAGTTTTATATAAAAATAAGAAATAGGGCACAACATAGATCTTATGCTGGTGTATCGAACTTTATTCATTATGTTGTCGAATAAATTCTGTTCTATTTATTTTTTTACACGTGGCTATCAAAAACAAGCCCTCACAGATTTCAAAAATTCAGTTAGCAAGGTACAATTTTTAGTAACGAACGATTTCTTAATAAAATTAGGAAACAGTGGAATTGTTTCTTTGTATATAACACTTTCTATGGGATTTATATATCTTTCACTGGATTTTGCTTCTGAACTAACATTTTCACTGTATTTCTGTATTTTATAAAGGGCTGCGCGCAACATTGACGCATCTTATTAAAAAAAAAAAAACTAACAAATCTTGAACACAATTCTTGCTGCGAAAGCACTTTTGGAAGGGCATAGCTTCATGTAACCATGGAATTGAATGGCATTACGGTTGAAGTCGACTCCAAACGACCTCAAAATTTATCTACTTATCCACAAAAGTTAAAAAAAAATATTTTTGTTAAAACGATCAGTATAAAGAAAATTTACGAAAAGCAATTTGCACGAAGGGGACAATCATTCATTCTCGCACTGCAAGTGTACATATGTTCCAGCCTTCCAATTTTTCACATAAAAAGTGTAATATGCAAACATATGTTATAAATAATTAAAATATATATATACCAAAAGAATTGCGACAAATTAAATAAAGGCAATTTATTTTATATCAATAATAATTAATATTAAAAATAATTAATAAATGAAGTTTCATGGAAAAAGAAAAAGAAAAAAAAGATTTGATTGCAGAAATCACGGCGGAATCTTGGAAAAATTGTACATTGTCCAATTGTTGGGGAACGATTCGATAACAAAAAAAAATAGACATATTTCCTTAAAGATTCTTTAATTTAAATAAGCGCAAAACTACTTTCAAACATTTGCTACAGAATCTCTTCTTTTTTTTCAATTGTAAATTATGTGTGTTGCTCATATTCCTTACAGCTTCCCGGTAGAAGTTTGCATTTAGTATTTTTTTTAAATTATACACATAAACAACCAGCAATAAACCTCTTTGCAAATCTATGATAGACATTCTTCAACTCACCACTAGTTATCTCATTTGTACAAGAATTATACATATGTTCATATTTTAAGTTTAATTAACATTATTTTCCATGAATGAACCCTTTCGATTATAAGTTTTTTTTTGTGTTAACTTAATTTAATAACTCAGTTGATCTTCTATCACGGCAATTACCATGCAAAAACTAAATATCAACTAAAATTAAATATCTAAGCTTTGTATGTAAAAAAAAACTACGTCGTACTGTACTTATCAATCGAAAAAGGAAATAGATGAAAACTAACACACGAACAATGTTTAGAACTCGAGAATTTTTTTTTTTTTTTTTAAATCCGCTTTCTGTGGATCTTACCTTAGACGCGAGTGTGAACATGGGCCCAAGTTATAGCACAACCTACAATTCGAGGAGTAATTAAAGTCAAAAGGCTATCGTTTATGGCTCGGAGTTAACAGCTACTAGTTTACAAAAGTACCTTCAAATGGCCCAATCTGGTGATAAGGCTCAGTTCTATCGTAATTGGTTTTAAAAGGAGAATAAAGCGAATTTTGGAGGGAGACAATTCTCAGCAGACTCTCGACAGCCCATTATATCACGGATAAATTTTATTGTTGCTTGTTGTGTAATTGGCAAACTTTTTTTTCAAACTTGAAGACAGAGCCAATATTACACTCAAGGACGAGTTCTACTAACAAATGATTCGGGTTTGCTTAAGGGACTAATGGTTACAACGGTCAACATATCATACGGCATTTTAAACCAATAATTTTGAGTCAACGTTTGCAGAAAAAATCATCTTGACAAATTGACTTGCCGATTGACCGCCTGGGCCAAGCAATTGGCCTCCTTTTATCTAATGTTTATGGGGGTTTGTCGGGTCAATAGTTTTTTTTTTAATTTTTTTTTTTTTTTTATTTAAACAAAAGTTTACGCTGACAAATCAGCTGCAATTGGCGACTAAGCAGCGAACAGTCGGTGCGTTTTTGCCGAAATATGACCGTTATAGTTGTTTAAAGGTGCAAAATTGGACCTCAATACGATGCGATCGCTCGTTTTTAAACCCTAAATTTCATAAAGACAATGTGTGTTTGCACATCCTAAATAAACCGAAAACGAGCTCCAACCTGGGAATTTTTCTGTTTCTCTTACGAAAAAAAAGTTAAAAAAATTTTTTGTCTGCACTTTTTCTATTACCTGATATTTTCTGTTTTAATTTCCTTTTATTCGTTTTCTGACTCCCAAATTTCGTTCTAGATTTATTTCATACTAAATTTCAATGAACTGTTTGTGAGCCTTCAAGGTGAAAAAATATCGTCCCGTTTAGATTATTAATTTAATTTAATTTAATATTTTATTAATTTTTTTCCTCTCTTATCTCATTTTTTTTGAATTAATCAGTCTTATATAAATGAATTAAAAAAAAACCTCTGTATCCTTTTCAAGGGTATTATAATTGAAGAACGTTCAATATCGTTAATATCTGCTAAATTTTCAAATTATTTTTGTTTTTGTGATCATTTAGAAGCCCATTATAGATTATGCGTTTTTATGCATGCATGTAAATGCCAATAAAAGATATTCCTTTATATACACTTATTATGTACATACATCTGTGTAAGATAAAAAATAAAATGGTCAATCACAGTAAGGTACAAATGACTTCACACTGGCTACATAAATGTATTTTACGTTCTTGAAAAATTCACCAATTTAACTTAAGAAAAAACGAGAAGGAAAGGTTTAAACCTTTTTGCCGTCAAATTTTGCAGCTTACATAAGAATAAATCGCACCAAATCAAAAAACATTTCCAAATTACAAAAATTCTTGGTCCTTATATTCAAAAATTGATTCTCATGTCCAGAAAACGAAGGATACGAAAAAGAATGATCTCCAGTACAACATTCTTGCCTCAAATTCAATCGATAGCGCCACAAGACAGATTTATATAAAAAAGGCCACCCACAGAAAATCGATATCCCCCACCCTTTATGTAATAAGTTCCCATTAACTTGGGAGTGTTTCGTCTCACAGAAAGATTCAAAAAATTATAATTTAGCACTTACCAATTAAAAAGCAATTTTATTCCAAATACTGGTATCCATTTAAAAACGTATACGATTATTTCGTCCAAAGTCTCCAATAGTTTTTTTAAGGCATTAGATAAAACGCAGAAAAAAAAAATCGTGACCTCACCCAAAACAGAAATGTCAGCAGACTTTCTTCTCTATTTTTTTTTTTCTTTTCACAGGATTTTCTTTTTTTTAATATTTGGATTTGTATTTAAATAGCATTATGGTTGCGATTTAAGGATTTAACCACTTTTCTCGGATTAAGGTGAGGTCGCCACTTTTAATTTAACGCGAATATATTGATTTTCACAAAGAAGATAGAAGAACCACAGAAAAGAACGAAAAAAAAATATATACGTAAAAAAAATAATCGAACCGTACAAGATTTTCAAGAGGAAACTCAGAAAAATCGATTATTTTTGCTTACGAAATAATATCCGGCAGATTGAAAAAAAATCCTCCTCCTTTTCACGATTTCTTTTCTTTTTGAGGAATTTTCATTTAAACTTAAATCATCACTTTTCTTTACGTATTCTTCTTTTTAATTCTTGAACAACGGACTTTGCGAAACACTTTTTTTTTCCTTGTATTCTTTTATTTTATTTCTTTTTTTCGACACAAATCACATTGTAAATGGAACTCGGGGAAAAGCTTGAATTTTCCCATGCACAGCATACATCTTCTAACATACCACACACTTCCAATTGTGAAACACCCTTTTTTAACCGTCTTTTTTTGGGTTTTTTTTTTCAATATATTTTTTTTTACCTCAATCAAATAAAACTTATATTCTTGAAAATTTTTGCACAATTTCTAAATTGGAAACCAAAAAAAAAACAAAAAAAACTATTTGAAGCCATGAGGGAAAAATAAGGCAAAGAAAAAAAAATATGTAATAAAGAAAACTTCTCAAGACCCCCAGAGTGTGGGGGCACCATTAAACGAGTCGAAGAACACCACAAAGTACACGAAATTTGAGAAAATTATCCAGAACATGATTTTTTCCCATTTTTCCACTCAATGGCTGAAGATAATTAATTAATTTTTACATTCAATTGTCGGCAATATACTATTGAATATATTGAGATACCTTTTTGCAATAAATTTAAACATTTAAACGGAAAAAATCGAATTTTTTTTACCCGGATTACAAAACGCACGGCCGAAGAGAATCTATATCTTGCTAAAAATTTATTTTACGAAAAATTCACCATAGATGGAGTACGTGTATATGGCATTGGTTGCCCTGTGCTGACGTCTTTGGTGGCTTTAACAACGTCGACAACTATACGCGGCCACCAATACATGCACTCCAAATGTTATTCACAGATGTGAAGCTGAATACGAGTTTTCCTGTGTGTATGGTTAATTCTTTGGGCTAAATGAAGAAATTCACCACAATATGCGGCGCTGTCAGTTTTCATTATTTCCAACATTCAAACATATACACTCGAGAAAATCTACCCAGCTGATGTAATTTTATAATAGAAAATTTTACATTGCCTCTATGCAGAAATAAACAAACGGTCAATGTTCAGTTCTAGCATCGATGTGAATTTTCTGTAAAATGTTTCAATTAAGACAGCAAATATGGCAACATCGCGGAATCATCATGGTTGTGTGTTGCTACAATGGAGGGGAAATTATTACGTTTGGCAAGTTGGAAAAATATAACCAGTTATCCCGTTTACTGTGGTGAATATGTGAATATTCTTTACCATCCCCGCACACACTCACACATATCAATACGCAGCCTAAGAAAAAAGTGTATGCTGAAAGAACAAAGAAGAATGAATAGCCCCGTTGCCGTAGCCAGCAAAAGCAATACCACCATCATCATCAGCTTTAGCCAGCAGTTCGAATGTTGTTTCTTTTTTTTTCTTGTTTTCTATTTTAATGAAAATAATGCAGAAGAGAGCGAGAAGAACGGATGAGCGAAGAAAAGTGAGAAGAAAAAAAAAATAGTAATTTGCGAATTTTCCTCGTTGTGCTTGCCATGTACGTATTCTTATTTTTTTCAATTGAAATTAATCATTTTCTCTATAACAATTATTGGCTATTCTGTCTTTATTTATGTTCGTCTCATGAACTTCGTTCATTTATCATGTTTGACTTTCTGTAAGTATTAAAACTAAAAACAAATTATTCACACACACATACAAACAAATACATGTGAAAATAGCTAAATGACCTGATGAAAATTATGCTTCTACGTAACATTGTTGGTATTATAAAACAAGAGAAGATGATAACTGAGAATAACATGAAAATAAATAGTTTTCCTGTGCGGGGATGAGTCTATAACCCAAAACAAAACGAAATTGAATAATAGAGTAGGTAAAAAGTAGAAAATTTGCAAAGAATGTTACCCACGTAAATGAAGACAAAAAAAACTTTGTTTTTAGATAAACAGCTGTGAACATTAAAAAGGGAGATGTTAAGGAAATAATAAAAAAACATATTTTGAAAAGTCTTTTTCATATTAGGCTATTGAACATTTTTAATACAAAGAACAAAATTGAGAGTTTGAAACTGGTCAGTAAATTTAGTACAGGTTAGTTTTTCGGAACACGGTCAATGAAAGTCTGTTTTGTTTTTTTAATGATCGGTTTTTGTGGCCGGTTACTAGACTTTTTCTTGAAACTAATTTTTTTTATTTCTCTTACGGGAGCAAAATACTTTTGTTTTCCAGTTAACAAAAACCTTCTACTACTGTTTTCGGTCACAAGGGCCGGTTTTTTAAATAACCAGCGCAAGTATACGGCCGCATTCCTAATTGTATGTAAAATCACACCTTCTACGTCCAAGAAAGCATTCAACAAGAAGCAAAATACTACAGATACTATAGAAAGAAACAACATACGCATGTAGATATATAACAAAACAATTATTATTAAAAATGGATTTCGGAACTGCTTACTTTTTTCGGCTAATTCAGATGATGTTAACTATGGAAATGTGTTCAAGATATGCAGGAAAACGTTTCGCTACATCTTAGCAAGACCGATTCTCAATCGCAGCCTAAGTTATCCTTCAAATCAAGGACCAACTAGAGACATTTGAGCCTCTGTCAAAACCGTCCTCTATTCAAGAAACGTAAAGCATCGATCGTGACACATTTCCTAGTTTGTTGACGTTATAGATTTCAACCAGCAATCATTTTCCGAGTATAGAACCAAAGTTTTTTTTAGAACTAGAGTATTAGAACATTAAAGCCAGATTCTATCAACAAATACGGGAAATAGAATTCAAGGAACATCTAATCCTTTAGCTCGAGCTCCTGCTGTTCCGACATCATTACGTTTTCTAGAATTGGTTTAAGACAAATCTAATACTTCCAAAAGGTTTCAAATAATTTGTTTTTCCACCCATGCTCTTTTATAACGAAAAGAACCAAACAGTCTCCCCGATCGTCTTATCAAATATAGAAAGGTGAAAAGTTACAAAGAAATTAAAAATTTTGACATTCGACTGTTTTTCAAGTATTGGTCTCCGATAAAGAAGGTTTTAATAAAAATTCATCTGAAAAACTTTTTCATCGGTATAGCAACCGCTTAAGAATTTAAAACAAACAAAACAAAACAATGGTCAAGGTTTTCTATGGAAAATTTTTTATGCAAGATATGATGGAACGAATGTGAACAAAGCCGTCTCAAGATTAATGAATGCGTCGGTGATATAATTGGACAGACCCGAAAGCCTTGAGTGTGGTAGGTGAAAATGTATTTAATTTAATACCATATTTTAAATTTAAATTTTTTGTTTATGGCTGGCCTAGCTAGTTGGAAGAAATGTGAGAAAATATTTGTGTTCAAGCGAGCTTCAATCACAAGTTCTTTGAAAACGTCTCTTCCCAGTGACTGACTTAAGGCAATGCTGCTTGAAGAAATTCGAACAATGGTCTGTACAAGTCATAAGGAGAAAAATACATTGAAAAATGTTAAAATTATAAATTGCCTCATGGCTCCAAAATTATGTTTGACGCTTTAAGTGCACAAATATTTGCGAAGTTCATTGGATTTCATCAGCTAGAAGAAAGCTAGTTGAAGTCACGAACGCTAAACTGAAATATCATGTAAATAGGATTTTCAACCGTGTTTTCAAACATCAGAATTTTGAAAAACTGACAATATGAATATGAAAATTCTGATAAAAAAAGTATTGAATGAAGATTCTTTAACCTGCATTTGAGACTGGAGTGGAAATGTACGCAAATGAATGAAGAAATGAAAACAGAATTTTGACAAAAAGAACACTGGACGCATCTTTGATTGTTAAGTCAGTGTTGGCAAATGTCTGCAACAATAGAGTCGATCTGGTACCACTGACTTAAAAGTAAATAAAAAAAATCGAAGAAAGGGATAAAACACGAACTTGAAAGGACAACGAAGATTTGTATACTTTTAAAAGTATTTCTTAAGACATAAGACCTACATTTTGAACTCGGGTCTGAAGTCAGTATTTTTAGTTGTCAGTAAAATTAGTACTAATGAACACTGAATCTTAATCAATCTCTGCAAGTGTTTAATTTTTAACATTCTAACACTTCAATAGCAATACAAATTTCAAGTTAATTTTACAAGATATTTCCAAATTGAGATTAAAAATCATCCTGAAGTATTGTCTAGTTAAAAGTTTTGTCAAATTTTAGTCATCAAAAAATTAAATTACAGAACTTGATTTTTTTCATAGTATAGTATAACAATATGACTGACGTTCGTTATGCTCCCCAAATCGGCATACGTTTGACTCCATTCTGTTTCACATTTGTTGAAGGTGCATCAAAGCAGGTCACTTTATTTTCTTTCAGCCTGTAGTCAAACAACAGCTGGAGGACTTCCTGAAGGCCTTCTACTTTTTAACTAAGAGAATGAGCTGGTACAAATATTGAAAAGGGTCTTTGCTAATTCGATTCGAAACAAGTTTACATCCTTATTATCCGAAATATGTTTTTATAACAGTCAAATAGACAAAGTGATAGAAATGTGCATATATATTATTGTTGGTTTTCTTTGAAATCTAAGATATTCCAATAAAGCTGTCCTTCAAATCTACTTCTCCCAAATGTCGGCAACATTCTTTTATTACAGTTGAAATTTTAATTTTTATGCCGGACTTAGTATCCAACCTTCAGGTTCAGCTCCAACAAAGTTTAAAAACATATTGACGCATTTATTGTCATTCCATGTCAAACTGGAAATAGAAATTCCTTCAAAATTCGACAGAGGCCCCCTAGCTGTGTTCTTCGTCTTATCGTCGCCTAGTAGCTTGAAATTTGGATACATATTTCGCTCTACTATTCTCAAGGAAAGCATTCCAAGTTTTGCCAAATAATATTGAAGCTGAAGGGAGTTTTAAAAAATATTAAAAGAAATCTTGAAGTTGCACTCCTCCGCGAACTTTTTGACATAAACGCACAACAATATTACTATTGTTCTGCCAATTCTGGTTCGTGTCTTGTGAAAAGACACCAACTAAAACAAACATTGTGTACCCTCATTTATGAGGCTTAAGTGACAATGGCTTTTGATGCACAAATTTGTTCTTCGACGGAATGGTGTTCTTCCATAGGAATTGAAAGACCTTAAATAAAAGTACAAATTTCGTAAAGTTTATCAAATTCAGTTAAAGTTGTGTCAGCCATCATTTTAGAATTATAATTGAAGTACAGCACAGAACAAATGTAACCGAATTTTTTACCATATCCATCCTAATAAAATTTTATATTTTGATATATTGCAAATGAAAAAAAAGATTTGGTAAATGAAAAAAAAAATACTTGTTACAAGTGCATTATAGAAAATGTCGATTTGGTTAGTAGAAAAATTGGTGGATTGCTTTTTTCAACAAAAAAATCTTTGAATAGGCTCATAATCTTTACTCTCATCTGAAGGAGCAGTATCGGTGCATTCAATTTCCAGCAAATTTTCGTCTTCAAGAAGATTCTCCAACAATTCTTCATTTAAAACAGTACCTACAATTCCATCATCCAATTCGTCATCATAACTAAGTCTACATATAATGCATCCATGGAATTTGCCCGATATGGCGCTTAATGCATTTGTACCGACATAATGTTTCCAAGTTTAAACATTTATCAGAGATCGGTTTGTGCCACATACTAAACATACCGTTAGTACTCTTTATAAGCAAGTTTGCTAAGGAAGTAATTTTTGAAAACAATTGGTTTGGGTGTAATTTGGTCTGCTCACGCCATCAACTTCTCATTTGCTGGTCAAAATATAGGATTACTACCGTGAAATTCAGGCTTAAAAATGGTGGGTGGAGAGTATCCATCTGATTTGCGCTCGGATAACGTAACGTCTATTGTGAATCCCTGAAATCGGGGACGTTTGCCGCAAACAAACGATAAACCGAACAATACAAAAATATGAATTAAGGACTTAATATCGCAATGTAGAGATTGATGCACTGCATCCAACAAAAAAGTTGACTGCTAAAATGACTTAAAAATTTGTGCAGACGGTTAAGAGACACATGAATCTATGAGGCAAAGACATAAAAGTCGTTAAGTAAAAACGTCTAACAACGTTTAACAGAGAATAACAGGATATCACTTAACGCGGACAAAATGAGGGCTGGTAGCGCCTTTGAACTACGGACAACGAAGACGGCGTAAAAGGTTCTCTGATCCGAAATTTATATAGTCTTATTGTTAACATGTTCGTCAAGTCGGTCTCTATGTTTTCGTGCGGAGCGTATAAAAAAATTCCTGTGAATTGATTTCGATTTTCGATTGATTAAGGACGATCCGCCAAACAATCGTCCGTTTGTATATTTTATTCGGAGTCGTAAAATTGACTGCTTTGGCTACTGCTAGGGTAGCGGTGTCATCAGCAGGTATAGCTAGGACGGTATCATCTTATTTAGATATATCACAAGTATATAGAAGGTAGAGAAGCGGCCACAGAACGCTTCCTTGCGGTTCTCCAGCCGAAATTTGTTTGAGCTCCGAATATTTGTATCCATGTTTAACAGGGAAGAGTCTGTTCTCCAAACATGATTCCAATATATCATGTCAGTATTTGGAATGAAATTGTTGTAATTTTCCTTAAGGCCACTATGCCACACTTTATCTACGCTTTCTCGATTTCGTTTGTAATTCTATGGACCTCGTCAATCGTGAAATGCTTACTTCAGAACCGAAACTGGTGGTCAGGAATGAGATAATGTTCCTCTTTAACCGATTCAAGGTGCCTTAGTTATATTCTCTCGAAAATTTCGGCTACGACTGGGAGAATCGGGTTTTAGGACCCTTATTGCTTTCGCAATTTTCCATTGCCTAGGCACGTGTTTCAATCTAAGCTATGATATGCTTTTCTAGTTTGGACATTCAGAACTTCCCAAGTAATAAATTCACGATTTTATATCTATGTGTCTATAAATGTCTTTCCGAACATCATGGATGCGACTTTCGACGATACCGATGTCTGCAACAGAGTGTTGTCGATTCACCGAATTTATTCAACTATTATGTGAATGAATTGATCGCGTTCAGATCAGGTTCAAAGATCGAGGTCGCGTCAAACTTAATACTTTCAACCTGTTATGTGATCTCGATCAGACTCAGTGTTATTGCGATGGTTCGAAATCTAAGATCACCTTTCAAAAGTGTAAAACCATCTTGGAATACAAATAGGAGTTTCTTGCGTGGGACAACATGGGCAGCATAGGATTGCCCAGCAACGAGGATGTTGCTCGCAGCTCCGCTAAGAACCTGAGTTGGAGTAGTGCGAAAGCTTTACGCTATATAGAGGATGCTTCTTTACAGCATGGTTAAAGAAAGGAGACGGGGGTTCATAATTATTGCCTCCTCATGCGGGAATAGCTCTATAAGACCTTAGTAAGCACTTTTGGGCATGACTGGGCTTAAAACCGCGTTGACTAAGTTTGTGTATTTAAGCCAGATGTAAGCTTTCTTAAAGAGGTTATATTTTGAAGCATTAAAAAAATATAAAGTGGATCTTCAAACTTTGTTATGTTGATTAGCTACATAGCTACAAATGACGATTTAGAAGCCAATATGCTGAAAACACTGATGTCCGGCCTTCTAAAGACCGGCTGTGTTTCCGTGGTCAAAGTCCGAAATTGTTTCCAAACACTAAATGACATAAAATTTGCTCACCAATCAAGCCAAAACTTTGGACATCTTATTGGTTCTTCTGTGTTTTTTTTTTTGTATGCACCTAATTCTTGATTCATCACAATTTTGATTTCAATGTGCGAACATTTCTAATTTTATGACCCCTAATCCAGTAAGCATGATTGTATTATTTAAGTGTACAAGTCGACAGAGCTCGGTCACCGTTACAAGCCGTGATGTTAAAAGTAAGAGCAAACATGTGGCATGTAGATTGCCCGAACACATACTTAACAAATTTTAATTTTTTTTTTTTTTTGCTTTAAGCTAAGAACCAGAAAAATTTAAGAACGTGAATTTAATATGCGAAACCAGTTTTGGCTCACTTTAAGTTGTTTACCACACATCTTTTTTGTTTCACTTCTCTTTTGGGTGCTTTCTTGACGCTTAAGTTTGTACATATGAATACACAAACTATATATAGGTTCATATGTTGAATCCTACACGTTTCGTTAGATACAAGTTTAACGAGTTGGTACAATTTCATGATACAAGCTAACACTCCAAGTGGTGATGGAATGGTTCCAATAAAGAAACGCAAACGATATTACATCTGATTAAATATTTTTCACAAACTTTTAGAATAATGAAAATGACGAGACGGGCAAACTTAAAATTGGGCACCAGAATCAGATGTTTATGCAAGAGGAACCATAAATATTTTAAGCTGTTTCCAGTAATAAATCGCCTCGTTTCAAATTGTCGAAAATCTGTGCTAGTTTTTGGCTTCATTTTTATTGCTGATGTCGATTGATAAAAACAAATGATTTTCGAAAATGTACTTTAAAAAACAAAGGAATGATTACCGATGTCTGTTCGCGTACTTTTACACAAAAAATAATTAAATCCTGATCGCTTTTCCCGATGCTGCGAAGTGAAGCTGTCGCAGGATTCAAGCGTTGGATAAAAATGACTTCACTGCGACAAATGAAAAGAGCATAAAGCCCATCGGTTCTATGTTTGGAAAGCGAGTACGATAAGAACTATGGCATCTAGTATAGTAAACATTTTCTTGAGAAAAATCAACGCCTCTTCAAATGTGGATTCGTAGTCAAAGGCATACTCAGAGCATGAAATGCAGAAAAGACAACAGGAATAACTGCTAGACAACAACCAAGAAACCGAATTTCACCCGTCCAAAACAACGAAGCATATGTTTCGATGAAGAGTTCTTACAAAAGCGTGTGTTTGCATAGGAGACTACAAACGGCGATGATAAACTTTTGAACTTTTCGCTGTCAAGCAGAATGAACCATCAATATTCGTGATAACAAACAACACACCAGACTAGAAGTTAAGTAAAAGCAATGAGACGGAAATGACTTCAAGGTAGTCAAGGTCTACCTAGAACCGGAAGTAAATTCAAGAAACGACAAAAGTCCGGTAATTATGTTTCTTTCGGGTAAGAAGGCTTTCAGTAAAGAGGCTATGTCCTACATTCAATGTAACATAAAATTATGTCCCAATCGTCCTTTCCTTACAAAAGCGTTTTTAGTCAACTTTGCGTAGATGGAGTAAATGGAGTAGCTCCAACGAGACTATAAGCATCATGGATCAAGACAGAAAGTAACGTGTACCATGACTCACATGGCTAGGATAATGTAGTGTGGGTGAACATTAACGCTCTGGCAGTATGCTAAACCAGAGGGCCACCACAAATAAGAAAGACCCAAGGGACAGTCTTATCGTTATGAATTTGAAAATTTTGATTTATAATTTTTTTGACTTCATTCGAAAGATAAACATACATAAATGAGAAAAGAGAATGAAGATGAAAACAATCGAATCAGCAAATTAACGCTCAAAGCTTGGGAATAATCACTGCTAAGTCATGACAGCTGACATTTCGAAAGCAATGATGAATGACAATATGTCAAGCATCCGACAAGTCAAAATTATTTTATTTATTTGATGAACTGACGTTCATATATCATTTTCTTATATACTTGTTAGGATTTAACGTTCTGCATTTGGTATTCCAACACATAAATCAGGTTTTTTCTCCTGTTTGAGACGTTAAGAACTTCACTTAAAAAAAAGAATGAACAATTTTTCGAATTTATATTGGCAATT